>MJUU01040762.1:22086-32134 GCA_002080025.1 Modiolus philippinarum
TGTTTTTGTTATTAAGTATTACTTTTAGAGGTCTAACCTTCTTTGCTCCTGGTATTCAAAGTCTAAATAGAGTCCTCACATCAACTTCATTTACACCAATTCTTGAACAGAGTTCTTTAAATTTATCCAAATCATACTGTTTCCTTTGTGTACTTATCTTATTATCACGTTCCTGCATGTTAAAAATAATGAGATTAAGATATCTAAGTTTTTGGTCTTCAATTTCTCTTGCTTCTTTGCGGACATTGTCCTGTAGGGATGTATGTATTTCATCTTTTCTCTAATTAGATCTGGCTTTAACGTGTGCATTTCATTTTTAACCTCTGTATTGATATTGGTCTATTTCCATAACTTTGTCTTCCAGACTAGTTAGTCTGACATGGGTACTGTCTTCTATTGGTTTGAGCTGTTGTTTCATACTTGTCATACTAGAAAAATTTTGTTTACAACAGTTACAAGTCCACATGAAATTATCTGTTGTATCTTCCTGGAGTACGGTCAGTAAAGTTGGAGATATACCAGTGCATTTGATACAGTAAACTAATTCATCGATACTTATACTACATGTTTGATATTCAATTTCGTCATCTAGTATTTAATCGCATTTAGGACATGTATTACTGCCAATACGTGCTCTCTTTTGTGTGTCTCTCATTTGGTGTAGAACAGTATACATTGTCTCCCAATCTTGGAGTAAAGTATGCCATTTCTGAATTTTTTTATATTTTTTGTACTGCAGTTAACAGGCTACTCATATTGTGCCCCTTTAATTATTAAACAGGATATGCCCTATTTAACTGGAAATTTATTTATTTATTCTAACAGGATAGTGCCTATTAGATTTATTCGTGTAAGTTTTCTATGAACAGGCTGTGTCCTATTTATTTGAATGTATATGTAGCCAACAGGGGAAACCTATTGAGTATATTCCGATCAGGTTTAACCTATTAGTGAGTAAAAAAATATATATAAATATACCAAGTTCTGATATATAAATCTTTCCCTTTGCATCCACTCAGATTATGTCAACTTTAATAGTGTTACTACGTTACAGTGATAATTAACAGGACAGACCTATTAATTTTGGTTAAAAGTAGTTAGCCAAGCTTTCCATGTACATCCACTCATGCAGACTATGTCATGTGCTGAAGAATTGGCGAGTCTTTTTTCTCACAGGTAAAACACGCATTATAATAAGTGATGAAAACAGGAAACTGTTGATAGAGTTATGTGCATCAGTTTTATCACATTGTGTTTATTATCGTTTTATAGACATATGAACTTTAAATTGTTTTGTCAATAAGTAATAGATATAACACTACTTGCTGATTTTTTAGAAAAAAATAATTACTTAATATAAATACTTTTATCACACGGATTGTAATACTAATCGTAAAGCAATTAGCTATTTTGACAAAAGAATGAAAATGTTGATATAACACATTCTATAGTTTTTCTCAGTTTTTATCTATAACACATAAATCAGTTCTCACGCTATAGAAAATAATGAGAGGATATAGAGTGAATGTACATGTGACAAAAACGCACGCGATGCATAGAAAACTCCAGTTTATCAAGGACAGGGCTTTTATTCCTGTCTACATCTTGATGTCGCATGAGGGTCTTCAGTCAACCAGAGGTGAACAATAATCACCCCCTTTTATCAAGGTCACTCCCTTGCTCCTAACCCGCCATGGAGTACCAACTTGGGCGATGCTCAGGGTTATCCAGCTGAAAGCACCAGGGTTACAAGAAGAGAATAAAAATGTGTAGCAACATCAATCGCAGCTAAAATATGTCACTGAAGCAGCGGTCAATGAGGAAACAGCTGCTGCGCCTAGAGCGCATGATACGCCCGTCCACTGTCAACTCGAACTTTATGGTTTTGTTGGACCACAACAAAATTTTGATTGAAAAAAAAAATCAAACAGAGTATGTGCCTTACCAAGATGTAACCATTCAACAAATATCAAATTAATATGTAAAAAATGAATCTTCAAAAAAATATTAAGTCCAAGGGCCATACATGTCCACAAAACAGGAACCAAATTTAAACTTAATCCATAATTTATAAACATACAATCATAAACTACATATCAAATCAACATATTCACACATTGTAAAGAAAAGGTAGAGAAACTGATGTTTTTCAAAAATTTACAAAGTCCAAGGGTCATAACTCTGTGCAAAATCAACCAACCAAAACCAAATTCGTACTTGAACTGTATCTTACCTAGATATACTCAAATACCAAATACCAAATCAATATGTCAAGCGGTTCCAGAAAAAAAAAAACTCCGGAAACCTATAGTTCTCAAAATTTCACTAAGTCCAAGGGCCATAACTCTGTACAAAATCAATTGACTGGAACCAAATTTGAACTTGATCTGTATCTCACCTACATATAGTCATATACCAAATATGAAATCAATATGTCAAGCGGTTACAGAAAAAACTCCGGAAACCTATATTTTTAAAAATTTTACTTAGTCCAAGGGTCATAACTCTGTACAAAATCAACCGACTGGAACCAAATTCGATCTTGATCTGTATCTCACCTAGATATAGTCATATACCAAATATGAAATCATATGACAAGTGGTTACAGAAAAAAAAACCTCCGGAAACCTATATTTTTCAATATTTCTTTAAGTCCAAGGGCCATAACTCTATACATATCAACCGACCAGACCCAAATTCGTACTTGATCTGTATCTCACCTAGATATACTCATATTCCAAATATCAAATCAATATGTCAATCGGTTACAGAAAAAACTCCGGAAACCTATATTTTTCAAAATTTCACTAAGGCCAAGGGCCATAACTCTGTACAAAATCAACTGACCGGAACCAAATTCGAACTTGATCTGTATTTCACCTACATATACTCATATCAGGGATGGGGTAATTGTAATGTGTAATTGTAATTAATTGTAATTAATTACAAATTTTGGTGTAATTGGAAGTAATGTGTAATTGCCAAAAATTTGAATTACATGTAATTGTAATTTAATTAATTACTTACCAAAAAAGGGTTGTAATTTCAATTACTTTTTCAATTGCATTCAATTACATATCAGTGGCGGATCCAGACTTTCTGCTAAGGGGGGGGGCGACCAATATTTTTTTCAAAAGGGGGGGGGCCGGAACCCATTTTTTTAAAAACCCCTAGGAATTTAAAATATTTTCCGACCTAAGGGGGGCCCGGGCCCACCCGCCCCCCCCCCTAAATCCGCCACTGCATATACATGCTAAAAGAGAGTGGATGGCTACCTCCTATTCAAGAAAGTTCAGATAGTTTCTTTACACAAAATATTATTATGAGTCTATGAATTGGTATTTTTAATATACAAGAATAGGCATTTTTCTCTCTTGTTTCAAATGTGGACATTGTGCAAATTACTGTTTCCTCTGATGCATTTTTTTCATTTTTTATATGTTTTAATAGAGCAACTCTTGATGGTTCATTCCCATTTATCCAACTTTTTAATAAAATATACATCACAGGTAAAAACTGAAAGTTGGATAAGTGGGAATAGGTAGTATTACTAAAACAACATACACTAATTAGAGCTTGGGTAAAGTGTTGGATAAAAAATATGCTAGAAAATTAAGTCCTGGTAAAAAAGTACTATATTATATATGTTATGTCATGAATTTTATAAATTTGCTTGAGTCCTTTGATTTTTTTATTAGTTATCTTTTTTTAAATTTTTGTCCTTCTTGTTTTGCTTTAATTTCTATTTTTTTACATTAATTTTCCTTTTGCTCTTATTTTTGTTTTTGTTCTTTTTTTTATGTTAATTTTGTTATTATGGAATATCTTTGCATTTTTCATTGTGTAATTGTCATTTGATGCCACTGTTGGTGGACTGTTAGTCCCCGAAAGGTATTCGCTAACCCAGTAGCCAGTATTTCGGTGCTGGCCCGAAAACCAATTTTATTTTTTTGTTGATTTTTTTTTCTTTTGAAGTAGCCTTGCCTTATGGTCATTTGATACTAAATATTAATAAATATCAAAATACCGAGGTTATTGTAAATTTAGGTTATGCATATGCGCATTTCGACAACTTATATCTCATCAGTGCAGATAAAATCAAAACAATTGGAAACCCATGAACCGAAATATGTGTAAACGCTGATAGAGAACAAATTACCAATAGGATCTAAATAGGAAAGACATAATCAGCTAAGGACAGAGCTAACTCCTTAGAGTTTAACAAATTTTCTGAAATTTAGATGTTACAAATTTTCAAATAAATCCATGAACCGAAATATGTCGGTGGGGGTGATAACACAGGCACGGAGCCCATGTATGTTGAGCCCGGAGCCCATGTATGTGGGGCCCGGAGCCAGTGTATATGGAGCCCGGAGATCTCATGAGTGTTGGAGCCAAGAGTCCTGGTGTTGCCCCGAGTCTAAGTGCCTTAATTGTTTTAGGAGCCTGGAGCCTTAAGTCCAACGTTTAAAAAGGTTTTAGTCCTGAGTCCACAGCCTGTGTAATTCCCCAAGTGTGTTGAATATAATCTACTCGTGCTTGTGCATTTGCCATAGTTAGACTGAATATGCTATGTGGCTTGAGTGCATTTGCTAATATGCAAAGCAAATAGCATTGAATGGTTATTGAGTAGTCGTTGAAAAGTCAGAAATACAGACATAAAATTCACAAATTAATAGGCTTAGGTGCTTTTGAAACAGTACATGTGATTAAGGGGACGACCATTTGATTTTCAGGGGAAGGCTTGGGCGATTTTGCCTAGAAAATTTATTTTTACGAAAATCTCAAACAAATTATTTATTTTCACCAAATGTCCCTTCAAATTATTCAGTTGCATTTGCAACAAAAAAATTATTTTTCGAATCAAAATTAAATTATTTATTTTCATGACAAGTAGGATAAGAATATTTACTGTCACTGGCACCAAGATTAGATAATTTATTTACAAAATCGCCCAAGCCTATCCCTGAAAATCAAATGGTTGTCCCTAAAAATATTGGGTCGTTGGGTCGTTGTCTCTTTGACACATTCCCCGTTTCCCTTCTTTTTCTTATCTTTTTCTTATTCATGTTATTGTGTCATTTACTTTTTTTCTTTTTGATTTTAAAGTAATATTTACAATTTTTCCATTTTCATAAAAAAAAATTGTATTTATTGGTCATATCTTAAAAAAGTTTTTAATTTTCAATTAATTGACATGTATTTACTTCTTTTTATCAAATTGTGATATTAAATCAACAAGAATTTTATCCATGGAACAATTTTTTTGTTAATTAATTTCCTGACTCATTATTATCATGTACTAAATAAACATACCCCTAGGCAATTAAATAAAAAGTTGGATAACTGGGAATAGTGATTTTTAAAAAGTTGGATAAGTGGGAAGACACCCTCTTGATATCAAATTAATTGAAATATAAATTAAATTTAAAATTATTGTTGTATAAACAGTTAAAAATATGTTTTTTGAATTTTATTATAAATGCCTATAGCAATATTGTTTGTCATATTTACTTTTGTGTCAGTGATAAACAAGACTTGATTAGTGTCTAATTTGACATGATTAATGCCTTAAGGCATTATAATCAACCTTTTAAATACATGTACAAAGTCTCAAATTTTAATGATTTTTAACATTATTTTATATAAACTATTTATTATCTGTCATCAATGTACCCATGAAACAGTATTATTTTGTTAAAATATTATTATACTAAAAATAAAAAAAAATCTTTGACATGAAAATTATTTTAAATTTCAGTTTATTTTATTCTTGTTAATATGTCATTTTGATATACAGGTAAATATTAAATACAAATTAGAAACAAACTTTAATTGTCAAAACAACACAGCCCACTATGTTTATTTTTGCCTATAATTAAAAGTGCGCAAACCAGGATGACACCTTTCTAATTAAATGAATATTCTCTTGATGTGTTTAAAATGTCTGCTGAGCTTTCATAAATATTTTACTCGCACATATAAGTAATAGTTATACATGAAAGTTAGATACACAGGCCGATAAGTGATTAGTTTTAAACAAAAGAAATGGAACTCTTCATTAAACGAAACAAAAAAGGTCTACTTAGATTTGTTTTCCGTAGTTACAAATTCCAAAAAGTTGTTTCTACTTAGAAAATTTAATGATTTTTTAAATCGTGTATTTCATTAAGGTACAGAAATCATGTAAATGTTCACCGTTTGATTGTAAAGTTTGTAATTAGTGCGTAAATTGCGGTTTAAGTGGACTGAAGTTGGTGTCTATCATTCTGGATGACACAAATATACATCTCCAGATTTTCTCCAAAATTGGCATACTGATTCATAAAGAATTGATCAATACGTGTGCAAAATTTCATTTCCGCCCTTCCACGCAAATTCCCAGAATAAAACCCCAAAGTTCGTGGAGTCTGCTACAATACTGGCTCTATTTTTAGAAATGAAATCGAATTTACCTATATACGTCATGATTACAACTTAGAGTCAGAGGCCTATTCAGGTAATCGTAATTTGATTTTTTGTCAATAGTTTGTTTTATTGTTTTAAATGGATCAATAAACATTCGACTATCGTTCCAAATAAATATTTAGATACAGAAATCTCGAAACATTCCCATTAATTTCGTATAATTTTATTATAATGGGGTACATTGATCCCTGTGAGTACCTCGGCAGTGTTTATAAATAACATTTACCGCCAAATAATGAACACAATGGAAGATACCACCCTCAATTTCACCTTAGTTACGGGATGTCATTTTGGATCTTTGAAATATACATCTTTGAAATCAATTATTTCATATTTCCCTTTCAAGATTAATCCTTTGGCTATCTTTTAATACAGAAATTGTGTCCGCCCCCGGTAATTTTTTGCCTTTTTATAATATTTTATTGTCGCCAGGTTAATTTTAGTGTGGTCGCAGTGAAGACATTTGACATCAACTATAAACAATTGAACGTGCAATAGCAGACCAACTGATATCTTTTATTTTGTAAATGTTTTTGTTTTACTAAATGCATCGTTCCTTTGTGATTTATATACCCGAACAAGCTTAATATCCAGCCGTTTCTATGCACCATCAACAGGCGACGTGTTTCTAAAATATGGCTGATGAAGTAGACGCCCACCTCATTAGCATGTTTAGAAGGGAGATAATTTCACACAATGACTTTTCGGACTGTACATGCCAGCTGCCTGCAAATTAAGGGAATTCAACATAACTCCAAATATTACCAAGTTCACTTGCCAGTCAGTTACAAACCACCCCACAGTAGAGAGAATCGATAAACTTTTGAGTCTGATATGTTTAGGCTAGAGGACAATACATTTGAACATTTTGATGTAGATAAAGTTTATCAGTAATCACAATCACTGTGAATGTTAAATTTTTTGGTAGTTTATTAATTTTGCAATAATAGGTATGAAATGCTTCCCTTCATGGCTCTTAAGAGTCCTTTTTATTTGATAGCATGATAAATAACTTTTGAAAATAAATAATAAAAACAAAATGTTGGCTTCAAATGTAATATGTAATTTAATTAATTACATTTGCACAGTAATTGTAATTTAATTAATTACATTCCAAAATCCTTGTAATTGTAATTTAATTGAGCATTTTGGGAAAGTAATTGTAATTTAATTAATTACTTTTCAATGTAATTGACCCCATCCCTGACTCATATACCAAATATCAAATCAATATGTCAAGCGGTTACAGAAAAAAAACTCCGGAAACCTATATTTTTCAAAATTTCACTAAGTCCAAGGGCCATAACTCTGTATAAAATCAACCGACTGGAACCAAATTCGAACTTGATCTGTATTTCACCTAGATATAGTCATATACCAAATATGAAATCAATATGTCAAGCGGTTACAGAAAAAAATCTCCGGAAACCAAAAAGTTAACGGACGGACGGACAGACGGACGACGGACAGACGGACGGACGGACGGACGGACGGACGGAGGGTATACCATAATACGTCCGTCTTTCGACGGGCGTATAAAAAAGTAAAACCGGGCAATGTCTGCCTACAAATATTTGTCATTAAGTAGTCCGACCAAAGACAAAATAAGGACATAAACAACATCGATAGACAACACGGGGCACATCGAAATAGAAGTAGGCGAACCTTGCAGTGTAACTTATGTAGTCTAGAATTTATTACTAATGAAAGTATAGGGTTTACAATATCATTACGACAATTTTTTGCATAATGCAGAGATACTATTTCACAGCATATATATATACCACTTTCTGTAATATTGATCCTACAAAAATATATGGATATTGGGAACTCCTCTACACAATTATAGACAATGGAATAATTAAAAGCTGAAAAGCGTACGCGTCAAGCTTGTTTTAAAAGCTTTTACTTGCAAGCATTAAACTCTTTGTTAGTTGTCAGAAAAAAAATATTTGAAACCATATGTGTACTTATATTCAAATACAGTCTTGAATGCTAAATTTTAATACGAATAAGGTATTTTATTAAAAAGTGTTCAATTAGGCTCCTGATATATCCACTACTCTTAAAAAAATTCTTAAATATCGTAAAACTTACAAGTTATATTCACTGTATTTCTAAATAAAATATTTACATTTTATAAATAATTCTTTAAAAGTGCAAAAAAAAGCCCTTCAGAAGAGATTTTTTGGGTATCGGTCGCTCTGATGGAAATTGTTGATTTTTTTTCTAAATTTTAGGAAGGACCTGTTTTAAGATGTGTTTGATGTTCTAACCATTTTTACTTGATATTCTAATTTGGTACAATAGACCATATCCGAGCTTTTGGTATCAAAATTTACTGAACCACTTGCAACACGTCACAGTATAGACAAGAAAATTATTGACGCAAGCGTCAAATTATAGGCCGCCTAGTATTGTAATTTCAAAAGTGTTGCATTTTTCATGGGAGTTTGCAATATTTAGATTGTGAAGCAATTATGTACAAAATGAATATGTATGTTCTTAAGTGACAGCAGATCACAAAACATAACAGCTGACATTGTCAATGCCTGTGAATGATGGAAAAGCTGTTGCCTGTGACATTTGTTGCATATAAGGGTACCTTAAATTCGTGTTCTCAAACGCTTATATGATTATGAATAAATCCGCGGGAAATGTGTGGAACGAATTCACGCTATAAATTAAAGACCCATTAGGCGAAAAAAAAAATCACTTTGTTTTGATAATCTACGTGTATTTATTGTACATGTGTTTACACCATGTATATATTATCACATTTATATTTTGGATCGATAATAAAGATGGAATTAAACTTAATTATAAATTGCAACATAGTGATTACATTTTTCAAGCATGCCTTTTCAGCTCCTTCAAGGCATCCAATTAAAATCGATTCTAAATTTGCTCCAAACATTCATGTATCTATGAAAACATTTTTTTTAAATGAAAACTTCAGGTATATGATGATGAAAGACATTAAAATTGATTTTAAAAAATTTTGAAAGTTTAAAACATCAAAATCATTATTTTTCTAGACTTGTAATTTTTTTACCTGTACCATCAACTATATTCATTCCGCGGTAAATCATGTCATTCGTACAAATCCTATATCAAATAACGGACCGCCTCGTGGAACGTCATGTCAAGGAACGTTAAGGTAGATGGGTACTCCAAATTTTTTCCATAGATTTTTTTTATTTTTACAGGAAAGTTTCCTTATTATATAAGCATTGGAATAAAAAAATAAAAAAGGGGGTCACCGTGCTTGTTTTTAAAATAACTGATATCAAAATAATCAAATATTTCTAATGAATATATAGGGAAAACAGGTATATTGTTGATTTCTTTAAAACTTTTCCATAGATTTCTGTTTACTTTACTCATGTGTTAGCCCTTTGAACATACTTTCAAAAAATATAAAGAAAAATGGGGGTCACCGACTTTGTTTTCCATATAATTTGTAAAATGTGAATTTTCATAGTGATATCTATGTAAAATATTTCTATCAAATTATCTTTCTTTTTCAAAAATGCTCTTCCAATTTATTTAATTATCAAGTTACCATACCTCGTCTAAT
>MJUU01040764.1:0-43486 GCA_002080025.1 Modiolus philippinarum
AATCCATTGAAAAAAACTGCATCAAAATCGGACTTAAAATAAAAAAAATTATTGTTTTTGAGATTTGCCCCTGTTAGGCCCCATTTATCTCGTGGGCGGTACATGCTACGTGAAATCCGTTGCATACATCAGATTGGAAATGTCCTCAGGAGCACACTGAAACAAACCCCATCAAAATCCAATAAATAATAAAGATTCTACAGTCAAAAATGTGAAAACACCCAATTTCACTCCTTTTTGGCCCCTTATTCTGAAACGGGCAGGGCCACCAACTCAAAATTAAAATCTCTGTTTACGCGTGTGCCAAGATACATCATACTAAAATTTCATAATGATCCGTCTACTAGAAGCAAAGTTATGCTGTCCACAGACGCCGACGACGTCAACACCATACCATTATACGACCGCAAATTTTTGCGGTCGTATAAAAAGCGTATGTATGTCAATAGAACAATTTCAGATTCAAAGGTATATATATCTTGCATATTTTATAATTATTTTTGCGACGACAATATGTGCCGATATATACGGCACACATTGTCGCCCCAAATGACGTTTAAATGGCATTGACAAAACCGGCACATATTGTCGCCGGCGACAATATGTGCCGTTAATGTGCAGCACATATTGTCGCCGGCGACAATATGTGCCGATAAGGTCTGCACATATTGTCGCCGGCGACAATATGTGCAGGGGCGACAATATGTGCCGTAACAATCCCACGTCGACATTTGATGAAATCCATTGTGACAGTCCATTATAAAATACTTGTTGCATTGAACATATACTAGCTTTGAAACTTCACGTTTCTTTGGTATCTAACCATTTTTACCACTGTCGATGCCTTTATTGGTGAACTATAATTATAACTATAATTAGAGGTATAAACCAAGCCAGCTGAATTTGGATTTCCATTCAGATGATATACTTATATTTTTATTATCTGTCAACTTTAATTCATTTGCATGTCGAATGTTTTCAAAAGTTTTTTATTGCCATAAGTTGTTGAAAGTTACTTCGGTAATGAGCTTTAAAAAAAAAAAAAAAAAAAAAAAAAAAAAAAACATTTGTTTGTTTTAAAATAAAAGAAAGTAGCTAATGTGTCTAAAACATTTAAATGTTGTAAAATACTTTAAATTCATATTTACACATCCTTGGCATTTGCAAGCTTTGGGTGGAATACATCGGCAAACAAATACTGAAGCAAGAACGAGGAAAGGTCATAAATCCAAAATCACGGCAATTCACAGGATTGATATTTATAGGATTGATATTCAATTCATTGATAACCCAATTCAAAGGATTGATATTTAATAATTCAGTCTAACTACAGAGAGTCATAAATGGTAAGAATTAATAAAAGCACATTTTCTTGAATGATCCATTCAGACTTATGATAGTCAACATGATTATGATCATCTCAACTATTACCACAAAACCAATGAAGTTTACAAGCATTAGATTCTTTTGCTAATTCGTTCTCTATCACCTTTACATATATTTTGGTTTCTGGATTTCCAAATGTTTTGATTTCATCTGCACTGAAAAGACATAAGTTGTCTAAATGGCCATATTCAGAAATTAAATTCATAGAAACTTCGGCATTTTGTGAGTGATGGATTTCAGTTGTGACTTTACCCTGGATTGAACCAGTGACAGTGTGACGGGTGCTGTGCACAGAGCAGGACATACTTACCCTTCCGGAGCACCTCTTGTCACTCTTGTTTATTGAGAGTTCACACTGTTAGTGCTTTAGCTTTTTGTGTTGTATATGTAATGTTCGTGTATTTTTTTGGGCATGTGGTATCTTTTGTCTTCCGTCTTTTGGTGTTCTTGCTTTTGCCCTGTCTCTGGACTTTGATTTGTGTAATCTTGTGCTTTGTTCCTTCGGTATTCTACTGCCGTTGTTTTCTTTCCAAATATTGCGTACAGTCGAACTACTTATAATTCTAACAACGAGAGTGAACATTACGGAGCTGTCTTTAAAATCTCATACGACAAAGACACTCTGTAAAGAAAAATGTACAGTAAAGCACGACGTAAAAATGAGGTAAAGGGTCAACAACATGATTTGACGTTAGTCTTTAACAAACTGACATATTGGCTTTACAAACATTTGTCATCAAAAAGATTATTTAAGAAAAGTAGAACAAAATAAGCGAGAATCGAACCTAAAGTCTAAAAACGAATAATACAAACTCCATGACAACATCAGAAAAAAAAGAAAAAAAGACTTAACATGATGAAAGATGAAGACACACATGCACATACAAAATGAACAACACGGACACAACTAAAACCATGGGTAAGACCAGGAGCACCGTAAGAGTAACCTTATCCTGCTCCTAATAAAACATCCGCCGTGTTGAATACATTGTATGATGATTACAGTAGTAAAGTTTATTTCGCTAGAGTGAAAACAACTTTAGCCGTTAAGGGAAAGAGCTGTTGTCATCTGGGAAAGAGAAATCCACAGAAATTGCGGTCGACAAGATCGTGATGTCGGCTGTAAAATTTATGTTTTAATGACTTCAAGTTATGTTTAACATACCCTTTTTAGTAGCCTGTATTTTTAGTAACTGAGTTCTATCAAGGAAGTCTGTTTCAACCAAAGCTACAAAGGGACACTCATTGAAAAGAACACAAAAACATCTTTAGGGAATAAAAACCTTTCAATTCTTCTGCAGAAAAAATACGTATAATTTATTATATGCTCGCTTATTCAGCGGTGATAAAAAGTGGATGTTACTTGTACATGTGATGGTGTGTACATAGCATGAGACGCTGACACTCTGTCTCGCTCCTTAATGATTTTTTCTCTATCTTTTAACGGAAGAGATTTTAATATCAATATGCTACGATTCAGAATTTAACTTTTTTGTTCGTTAGACATAGATCTGTTTGCATTATTTTTAATCGAAGTGTGAATTCTTTTATTGTATACCAGTATTTCGTTACAGTGACCGATGCCACATGGTACAGACTTTTGAAAGTTGAGACTGGTTCAGGTATTAGTGTCTTCTCTTTATGGAATTATACTGGTGCTCATTGCGACAAACCTGGCTTCCTATACAGGAATAAATATATAGACAACTTATCTGACACTTGTATTAATAATGATGTAAGTAAAATTTCGTTTCATAGGGAAGGTCATTTCCTTAGTTTTATATTCAATGTTTTCAGAAAAAAGAAAAAATATAGCAATAAATATGTGTAATATATCAAAATACAGTTTGTCCCGTAAACACAATGCACTGTCAATGATAAATTGAAGGCAAAAAAAGAAAACACTTAGTATGAAAGAAACTTCAGTCACAGTACGCAATCAACCACACAGCTTTACATCATAGACAAAATGGAAGGGAAAAAAAGCCAATGGACGTGCTAAACCGGTTTGGGAGGGGGGTGGGGGTGGGGGCAAACTTCAAATTTCCATTCCTTTTCTCCAAAATATGTATAATAAACACGCTTATAAAATACAATACAGTTAAACTATTGACTATTAAGACTCCTGTCTTGAACAAGAATGGAATGAGACAAAAAGTAATATGGAAGTGTGCTCGCCGATTAAATGTTGACTATCTCAAGCAACTTAGTTTGCTGGTACAAAAATCAAGCACCATAAATCCGGTTGGTAAAGCGGTTACGGCCCTATAGTCCGAAGGTCCGACAGTCCGATAGTCTGAAGGTTTCAGTCCGAGGGTCCAGTTGTCCGAATGTTTGATAGTCCGAACGTCTGATAGTCCGAAAATGTCAAATATCATTTCACATCGCTCAAGTTGTTAAAACTACTGAAGATAATTTAAACTCGTAGGAAATTACTGTTAAAGATGTATTTGCTACAAAAAATTCAAAGAGTCAACTATAGCATATTGTAATTTATCAGTATTATTCTGAATATTAGTCAGAACTGCACATTTTAGCTTGCCCAATGTGAGTTTTTGCAGTCATTTGGTTAATGAAGAAAAGATAACAGGAAACAGGAACCACAGGTGTCCAATAACTGTCCACCCTTTGCTCGTATATTCCTGTACAAAGTCAGGACTATTGTGGTTGTCTGTACAACGTCAGGACCATTGTGGTTGTCTGTACAAAGTCAGGACAATTGTGGTTGACAATTTTTCCGGCGGTTTTGCACCTGCTTTGTCTCTTTCCTTTTGAAATTTGGCTCTTGACAATAGGGCCTGTAAGTCTCGTCATGTGACACCAAGAAATCGCGATAAAATTCGAATTTGAAAACGTTTCCCGTCAAAATATGACGTTGTGGGATTATGACGTCCTTATTGTTTGCTTGAAACGTCATATTTTTCTGATAATTTATGTACCCGGAAGTCCCAAAATTGGACGAGACTTACAGACCCTATTCTGTTTCGTAATTTTGTTATTACCCAATTTGCTATGAACTACGGCGTTCGATTGAATTATTTCTTATGGGTTTTTTGTTTGTTTGTTTGTTTTTGTTTTGTTTTTTTATGTTTGTGTATTGTTTTGTGTGAGTTTGTGTCTTTGTCTGTATGTGTGTGTTTTGTGCATATTCTTATCACTGATGGCATTTTCATTGTTTGCAGTTAATAAATGTTAACTTAGAATAAAGTGACAAACTCAATTTGGTCCATGAGTATGAGATATCATAAAGGTCGCAATTCCTCCTTCAAACAGCGCATAATTCGCATATCCTGTATCATTGTGAAAACGTTATCTTTCTGTTGCAATAACAACTTAGCGCCTTTTTTTTATCCCTGTATCCCTTTTACACCATCAGTTGCGACTATCTTTTAGAAAAAATATTTCCATTTTTCCAAACTTGGTTAGCACATCATAATTTTCGGAGTATTGGACCTTCGGAATATCGGACGTTCGGACTATCGAACCTTCGGACTCTCGGACTCTAGGACTGACGCGTTGGATAAATTATATCAGATAGGATTGAGATTGTCAATTAAACATAACCTATGGGTGATAATAATGGTATACTGTGAATCTACTTTTCAATCAACTAGTTTGCCTGGAGACCTACAAATAAAAAAAAATATTTTCAATGTATTCCTTAAAGGTCAATACTTAGAAGTGCATGTGAAATTTTATTATGCACATGCATATTGTGTCATAATTTGGAAGCATCATGTCTACCCAGTGCAGATCAAATCAAGATATTAGGAAACCCATCAAACGTATTATGTACAAAGCTGGTGGAGAACAAATAATCAATAACATCTATATGAAAAGCTTACAAAATGTATATCAAAATAATTAAACATTCCATTTGCTTTTCTGGTTTATATTTTGCTCTTGTAGTTCGTTTTAATATTAAAAAACACAAACTCATGTTGAGCGAAAGCTTTCTTCTAATGTGTTATATGGATCTGTTTACATCTACTTTCAGTTTAATCTTATGTTTGCATCATCGGACTCGGACAGAGTGCAATTAAAGTTTGTTAAACCATTTTTGAACTTTAACCTGGAAAATATTTTATCAACTCCACCAAAATATGTTCAAGACTTATATATTCCTCGCACAAGTGACCCTCCATTTGCGGACCAATATCTGATAAAGTAAGTACACTCACTTTCTAAATCATGTAATTACATTAGATCTAAAGACGATGATTAGTAGTTCATTCTCTGGTACTCGAAATCAACAGTTTCTGGAAAGACGTTCCATAATGGTTCATCAGTTTATTCCCAAGTGGTTATTTATGTTATTCTTATCGTGTTCATTTGTATAGAAATGTTACATTTTACATCATCAACTTCTTAAAATGTCATAACTTATTTATTTATTTAGCTGATTTAAATGACCCCTAAAACGTTAATAAATGTAAAAAGTGAAGAGGCTTCAGGACTGCTTTATATAGTCACCGTGTAAATATTCAACAAAGTAAGAGCAAATATATTGTAAGAATTAATATACAGGTATTCTTTAATTCTTGTTCGAAATTAATACTTCTCTAATTCTTATGCTGTTCTCGTCAATTTCATTCCATGGAATCAAAGTGTTCTTCAACTTGTGCAAAAATTGATCCCGCGATTTCATTGGATATTTAAGAGGTCACGAACCTATCTTCAAACAGCAAATATGCCCTAGATTCACTTATTTTGAGTCTATTATTTTCTAGAAGTTCACGTTGTTTATTGGTCTTGATCACCTATGAAATCTTTGTTTATGTTGTTTTCCAAACAATGTTAATTTCTTTTCCGGTGATGTCACAGTATTGATTTTAGAGGCCCACGAAGGGATAGAAACTAAAATTCATGAAAATGACATTAGTTTAAAAATAAGAGAAATAAAATCTATCATTTACAAGTCGTTGATTATCATAGTTCTACTGTCTTAAGTGTTAGATATAAAAGTTCTCGCTAAAGCTCGAACTTTTAAAGTTTAACCTTTTCAACAGTAGAACTAAACAACGACCTGAGAGGATAGATTCTATATTTCCCAAATGATGTTAGACGAACTTAATAAAGAACAAGTTTGGAAATTGATGTCACTTGCTGATTGGTCAATCATGTAAATGTCTCGTGTCAATTTCTAGAAATAGTGCAACCGGCTGTTGATGAAATTGACATCTGCATCATAGTCTAACGACATGGTGTTTGCATTTTTATGACTAAAATAATTCAATTAATTGATAATATGATATTTTTATCAAAAATATTATATTCAACACCCCTTTCAATGAATGGCGCAATAATACACATAGCAACAAATTGGTGGCATACTTGAGACTGCAGACTACTGGGATCGCTTTACTTCAAATAAATTGGGTAGAAATTAGAGCAACAATTTCTATCATTGTTTTCCCGGTTTATTACGATAATTTCCCACATCTCGGTTTTTAAATTTTCACATTTTAACGTTCTCGGGTAAACCTCGAACTTTAAAATGTGAAAATTTAACTATTTCGATATGAGAAATAAACGTAATAAACTGGAAACATTGTTAGAGACTATTTTTTCAAAACGGTTGAATTACGGATGGAATAAATTTTCCCATTTTACTGATGAAAAAATGTAAACAAAGCACAAGTACAATGGTTTTTAACAAAGTAATTTGAATAACTCGGTATGTGTTGAAGTCAAATAATTCATCTCATTGTTATGTCCAATTTCAAACTTACGCATACCAAAGCAGATTAGCAAGAATTGTTAGGAATATGGCAACTTCCTAAATTATGAGCATTGTTTTAGGCAGAGACATATAGATACATCTATATGTTTCTGTTTTAGGGATATGAATTATTAACCTTTTTTATTCGAGGGATATTGAAAGGAGATGTGAAATATTTATACACATAAATATTTTCATTTTGTTATCGAAATATTTTATTTTTGCAGAGGATATCCCAATTGGTTCAGACAGACTTAACGGCCTAACGTTAGATGTGACGGCCACTCTTTATTTATGTTTTTAAAATGCATGCAATTCCCCTTCGTTAACATGAACGATTATGCAAGATGAATTTTGTACATGGATCGACAAAGTAAACAATAATCATAAAGCTCAGTCAAGTAAAATAAGCCGATCAGAGAAAATGAAACTACCAGCATGCATCGTACTTTTTTTATATCCACATGCAAATTAACGTACATGGGCATCGAGTGCCACTTTTGCATTTCTACGGAAGCAATCAAATAATCGAGAATCCTTAACACAGTCCAAGATCTCCCGTTTCTGATTACGGCGGAATCATAGCAGAGACATAAAGTTACATATAGGTACATCTTGATACTAGTATGTGTGCCGTTTGTCTCTAAATCAAAATATATCGAAAACGTAAACAAATATACTGCGCCCTCTAGCGGCTGATCGAGATTGTCTGAATATTACACTTGAAACATTAAATTCGTGTTCGTAAGGAAATGGCTGCGTGAAGATCAGGCAGTTAACGTATCAAAACATCATAAAAACGTCATGAAAATTTCAAAAATCTGCCACAACTTTCATAACGAAACCATTTTGACATCTTTAAATATTACCCTGATGTGTAATCATTTTTTATCTCGAAACCATGAAATGGCTGGAGAGATGTTAAAATGACAAGAAAAAATCACGTGATGCTTCAAGCCTATTGACAGCTCTAAAAGAATATATTCATGCTTCCGATAAAATATAGTGCGCAAGTTTCTTTTAAAATCGTATACATTGTGTTTTTAAGTTAATTTTTTTTCATTTTCTTGAATTGAATAAGGTGTTGTTTCATTAAATTGAAATCAATGTGCATGGTTATCAAATTACTCGTTTTTCTTTATATTGCGTCTCGGATCAACGAACATGTCGCGCAGTAATTTGTCAAAGATGAAAATAACATTTGTTTACCTGTGACAGTGTATTGCGTATATTTATAGCAATGAAATCGACATGCGAAATCACACAATCCGATTATTTCACGTATTACGGAATCACTTAATACATGAAGACGTATGCAGCAGTTCTTTGGATGACTACGAAGTTTTGCTACGTGTAGATTTTCAGGGCTTCGAGATTAGCTCCATCGGAGCTTTGATTATATTCCTACGTGTGAAACAAAATTTTCGTATGCATTCTACTATTGTAGAAATGTACTCGATAATCGTTCAATTTTTCAATACAGGCAATTTAATTAGTTTAATAATAGCGAAGTAGTAATTTTACTCCTGCTTTGAAAAAGTGGCGGGTATATAGTGATAGCGGTGTCCGTCCGTCCGTCACACATTTGTGGTCACAGTTTTCTCAGCTTGTATATGTTGGCATTATTCAATATTTGGTCAGAAGCTTGATCATGATGAGTTGTAACGTGTAAGCTATTTTTGGATCTGCCATATTGCTTCTGTTTGCCGATATGCTGAAGTTTTACTATAACACACTATGGATGAGAAAATTTGGATGAGAAATTTTCATCGAAGTTTACATGAATTGTATTCGTGGGAATTATTTCAAATTTGGTCTGGAGCTTTCTAATAATGAGTTGTAACGTGTAAGCTATTTTGAGGTCTGCCGTATTAATACTTCCTATTTGCCGATATGTTGAAGTTTAACTATAACCCCCCTTTCAGGATGAGGATTTTTCGTCACAGTTTATTTGGCTTCTGTAAGTGGGAATGATTTCAAATTTGGACTGGAGCTTGATAATAATGAGTTGTAATGTGTAAGTCATTTACAGGTCTGTTGTGCTTGCACTTCCTGTTTGCCGATTCTTTGATGTTTAACTATAACTAACTAGGAAGTAGAAATTTTCGTCACAGTTTTCTCAGCTTGCATGGGTTGAATTGGTTTCATATTTGGTCTGAAGCTTGATTCTGACGAGTTGTAATGTGTAAGCCGTTTTCAGGTCTGCTATATGACCATTTCCTGTTTTCTTGGCTTGTGCATGAGTGGGGACGATTTCAGATTTGGTCTGGACAACTGTTTAAAGAATTATATAAGACTTTGGCAGGGGGTATTCATTTGTGGCCAAGCGGAACAAAGTACTCCTAGTTTAAAATCGGTTTGGATGTATTATAAACGTCTCGAACTATATTCAAGCCTATTCGACACCTGCTTTTTAGGTTGTATCCGCCATCACTTAAAAGCCTTTTAATTCCCTCTTTAAATTATGTTCAAACATTTTTCCTTTTCAGGACAATAGT
Source organism: Modiolus philippinarum (assembly GCA_002080025.1). Lineage (NCBI taxonomy): Eukaryota > Metazoa > Mollusca > Bivalvia > Mytilida > Modiolidae > Modiolus > Modiolus philippinarum. Next base: position 9,607 of record MJUU01040764.1, read on the forward strand.
GTGTAACGTTCGACCATATTATTCAGTAATTTACCTATTATTTACAATTTATAAGTAGATTTTTTAACATATTTAAAGTTCCCCGCCATGCATGTAATCTAGTTTTATCCTGAACCGATAGCTTACGATCACCAAAAATGAGAAAGGGGAGATTCTAAAATAAAAAAAAATACAAAAATGCGGTAATTCAGATTTAAAGCAAGTTGAGACAACAAGAGAATGACAAAAACAAATAACCAAAACTGAACAGGAAGACAACAAAACTAAGCAACCAGTACTTAAATTCATTGAGATAGTTCTTTTAATGAATAAAAACGGACCAGTAATTTGTATTTATCACACGTGTTTATAAACAACTTATAAACTACCATTTATTTGAAATTCTGATAGCTTTTTTTTTCATTTATTGCTGAGTTAATGGAAGAGAATAGCAGTTAGTCTAACTACTCTACTTGTAAAGGTGGATGCATTCGTTTCTATCTTCAAATCGGTTTGGGTATTGCCCCGGGGTATTGCATTGATTTTCGTAACGATTTTGATATTACACGGAAAAATGATTTTCTAAACTTTACATAGAAGGCCTTTTAAAATTTTACATGGGTATTTACTAAATTTTACATGGAAGGTCTTTCTATAGTTTAGAGGATAAAATCGACAAAACTATTAATGTCCTCCGTTACTATTTACAGAATAAATATGAATCATGTCGTTTTGGCAAAAAGGTAACAAATTTGCAGATAGCATCATATGGAAACTTTCTTTAAAGATATTGCAGCCAATTACTTTGAACTGCCGTCAATTTGAAGTCCGGTTTTCTAGATGTCGAAAAAAATCTTCGTAATCTTTCTAGTGTCAATGACAGCTGATTGACAAGAGTCTTTTGTATAAGCTTGTTCATTTTTTCCCTGAACTTGTCTGTCTGCAGGTATTTGTTTGATTATAAATGCATACATCTTAAGAATAATTCCATGTGTTTTGTCAATTTTTCATGCACGAAAAAACTCTGTCGTTGATTTGAAAACATAAAATACACGTTAGTTTTGAATTAAAGATATTTAGCTCATCTGGCATTTTAAGGCCATGTGAGCTTTTGCTATCACTTGGCGTCCGTCAACAATTTCAAAAATCTTCTCCTTTGAAACTTCTGGGCCAATTGTTACCAAGCTTAGTCTGAATTATAATCAGGGTTCGCAGTTTCAGAATTGTGTTCGATTATTCCGAAGATCAAACAACATGGCCGCTGTTACTAAAAATGGAATATTGAGGTAAATTTCAAATTTAAAAAAAAAATACTAGAAAACTGTTACAGATATAAAACATCTCACGAGGGTAAAAATGATAGGCATGGCAAAGTCTACCAACCCTGTGATTTTTAAGTCTTTGAGTAATTGCTCTTTTTCTGTAAAATTTTCAGAATGTTTGAAATATTTGTATTATAAATTAACAATTATAGGAGATAGAGGTCATATTATACTAAGTAAAATGATAAGTATTTCAAAATCTACATGTGCTACAATTATGAGAAAAAGAATATGAGCAAGATAGGAGTTACTTCCATTTTTTCGTGGAATTTTTTATATTATTTGATGTTTTGAGTTTTATTTCCAAAACTAATAGAGATAGAAGTTAAGTTTTGGAAGCAAAAGTGTTCAGGTTATCAGGAAGTACAATTTCTAGATGTGTTCAAGCAGAGTCGCATCTCATACTAGGTGGCCACCACCGGGGAATATAGTGTAACAAAGGACACAATGGGAAAATGATGTAAATTGTTTATTCTTGAAAACTGTTGCATGCATTAAGTTGATATTAGTTAGGCATGGTAACATGATGGTCATTAAACAAATATATATATATCCAAGGTGACCGCCATAGTTTAACATTGGACCCTATATGGAATGGGTAAATGTTGTGAATTGCTATTTTTTTAGAACGGTTCCATATATCAAGTTGATATTAACCACGCATTAATATGCTGTACAATTCCAATATGACGCTCTTCCATGCATCATGTATTTTGCAAGCCGTGTGTGCGTCATTAGCAGCACTAAAGTTGCACGGAACATCCCCCTTGTCTCGTTTTCTCAAGGTCTAAAATTGTTTTTAAGAACCCTTCATCAAAATCTGATAAATGATTATTTAAACGATGACGATGAATTTGAATGACATGGAAAACTCCTTTGGTACATAGAGTACTAGTAATGGTCTATGAAGTGCATTTTCGCTACCAGTTGATTAGTGCAATGCGTTTTGAAACTTCAAAAAGAAAAGAAATGCACTTATATTTTTAGATACGTTCCCATAAATGCTTATTACAATATATTCATCTCTTATGTTCTAATTTAAAACAAAATATGAACACAACAAAAAATACATGAAAGTATAAAAAAAAACTTTTAAAAATACACCCCAAAATAAAGATAATAATATATTTATGCTCACAGACAAGACAGACCAAAACAGACCATTGACATTTCATTCTGCATTTGCTCAGGGTTTGTTAGATTTAACACCAATAATTGGTTCCTTGTTCTAAGCTTAAACCTCTTATTACCCTTTTTACCAGAACAGAATGTACCCCTCTTCAACCTGTTATTACTCAAAACCTGAAGACTTGTCCCTTTTTTCCACTTTAGCTTGCTCAGTTTGCCTCGTATTATAAGGCTACATATATGGAAAAGACTATAACTTCGACTGAAATTTTTGGGCAATCTATTGTGGCCAATTTTATCAAATTTTCTTGTATCATATACAACATATATCTCAAACGAGGCAAGGGGTGGTTGGCAACAAAAAGGGCCCATACAAACATACATGTAAAGAATATTTTTTACAATTACTACATGTATATTTTAAAAGTTGTGTCGAGTACCGACTGGGGTACGGATAGCACTGTTTTATTACATTAATTTCGATCGTTGATTCGATCAAAATTAGATTATGGATGTTTTATTTACGGTTCCCCCGTAAATCATGTATTTAATAATTAGATACCACCAATCACCAATGTTTGCGTCTTTCATTAGGCGCGTTCAGGACTTCTCCTGTGGAGAGTCTCTATGTTGCAGCCAATGAACCATCTTTAGGAGACAGACGAGTGAAATTTGGTTTACAATATGCAACAAAGCTTAAGCGTATCCTTCTAATCCTGCCCACAACTGTGTTTTGAAACCTCTTTACAAAGCTGACTATGAAAAACGTCCGAACGTTATACAACCTTTTGGTCTTCGTATCAAACCACACCTTGAATCTGCTATTATAAATTTGGATGAAATAGCCCCTATAGAAACTCCCAAAAAACCTCCATGGCTGAACTCAAAACCAGCCTTATATATTATCATCGGATATAGAGTTAACATCGTGAGTTAGGCTGCAAGTAGAAGTCTTATATGATGAGGCGAAGCCGCACCGTATAATACATGTCTACTTGTAGCCAAACTCACAATGTTAGCTCTTTAGCCGATAATAATTTTTTTGTCTTCTATGAACATGAATCTTTCAATTCTAATGAATTGGCCACTATGTGTAGAATATAACTGATATAAATAGATCAATACATAAATTACACAGGTGATGGTGGACTTATCCATTAAAGCTATGGGGGAGTGTCTTCAATCCTAACTCCACGTGTTTCTGTTGTTATAAATGTTTTGATTGATAATTATGTCTGTCACGTTTATGTAATGTAATTATTGTTTATGTTTGATTTTCAACTCGTGAGGGTCAATCTTTTACGTAAATATACTTTATTTATTTATTTATTTATATCAAGAATTGGTTGTAAGGGGGTGTGTCTTCGATCGAAAACCCGGCCACGTTATTGCGCTTTTTTACTCATCAACAATGGCTTACAATTATTTTTCCCGCGTGAACACTGTAGTTTGTCATTCTCGTATGAACCTATCAGCGTTTACAAAAAAAAAGGCTTCATAGAATTAATCTTGAACTACGCAAACATAAAAAGTTTGATACCAATCCTCTGGTTATCCAGCAGGACTTTGCAACAATTAAATCCGAACATCATGAATACTTGCAAATTTACACAGATAGCTCTAAGGATGGAGACAGAGTGGCTTCAGCAGCCGTTTTTGGAGATCGTACAGCAACTCCCCGACTACCATCCTCTAGTTCCATATTTACTGCTGAAGCTAACGCTATTTACACAGCACTTTAAATTGTAGCTTTATCGCAATCAAATAAGTTTATGATCTGTTCCGATTCACTTTCATTCCTATTGGCAATTGAAAGTCAAAAAACAAAACACCCAATTATTTCGAAAATAGCCGAATTCTACAAGTCACTTGTGACATTAGGCAAAGAAGTCATTTATGTTTGGATCCCTAGTCATGTGAGGATCTATGGAAACGCAGTTGCTGACCAGAAAGCCAAAGATGCTCTAGATGACGAGATGGCGGATGTCCAGTACTGTACACTGACATGAAGCCTGTAATTGATAAAAACATTTTAAAGTTATGGCAGGCCAAATGGGATATGCAAACAAATAATAATCTGCGTGGAATACAGTCAGACGTCGGTAAACAAGTTTGTTCCTACGGTAAAAACCGTAGGGAACAGGTAGTGTTGACCCGATGACAGTGATGATCGACCTGAATGTATTCCATGCAATTGTCATTATACAATTCAACATGTTTAAATTGAATGTGTATATGTTTCCGATATCAGGCGTTTTTTATTCTGCTGATTGTCTTAAAAAACTATTTACAAATGTCGCTGGCGACAAAATTGTTCAATTTTTAGAAGCAATTAATTTATTTAGTAAGATATAAAAAGATCAATTTTAAACTAGCTCTAATTTCTAATATTTTTGGTTAAACCAAAATTTCTTCCATTAAGTTTTTAAAATTTCACACATTTGTTTTTACCTGTATAAAGCTATATGGTTTTAGATATTTTATATACCTATTCTAATTAGTTATATACTTAACAGTTCTCGCCACGATATAGCTAAAATATTGCTGAAGTTGGCGTAAAACATCAATCAATCAAATAGACATTGAAGAATTTATAATCAGAAGTTTCTCAATCAAAATGATGTACAAAACAAAACAAGTCATTGATACTATAATACAAACAGTTTCAATGATCTACTACTATGTCAGGCATATATTATCTCAGTAACCAATGCAAGCACGTAAACAAAATACTCTTACTTAATATAAAATATAAGTTCTGATTGCTTCTGCTCATCAGAAATTCAAGTTTAACGTCATAACACATGTTTTAGTCATGCAGCAAGTCCTAAATAAGATTCATAGCACCTCCGTACTTACATTTATTACGTTTTAAGTTTGTAAGTAATAATTGCTTATGGTCGCAATGTTTAGATTAACATGAATAGTTGGATAACAAGTTTTACATACAAATGCTCATACATGTGTACTTATCAGTCTTAAGCATACATGACTTATAACATCTTCCTATGAGATAAACTTTTATTTAAGGGAGTGTGAGCGTCAGATTTTAGAAGCACTCGATATCTTCGGGTTATAGCCATTCAAACAGGGTTAATTTTGTTTTTATTTATTTATTTTTTTTTTTGCACATGTAACATATTTTCTTGGTCATTGTTCACTTTAAATGCATAAAACAGACAATGTATAAATGATATAAACTTCCAATTAGGCATATAAACAGCTAATGGAAATTGAAAGAAAACTCTAGAGAGAATTTTTTTCCCGCCAAAATTTTGACGTCTTCTATTTCAAACATGGATTCCCAAAATTTTTTGCTAAATGTTGTTTTGCTAGCAAAGTTCTTCAAAACAAAAAGGTTAGCATTTTAACTGTAATTAAAAAATTTCTGACACTCATACTCCCTTATTAAATACATAAAATACATAACTTGTTTAGAGCAAATGGTAAGTCTGTGAAAGATAAGGCCCCATTTAAAGCATCTTAAAACTGTGACATAGTAACCGATTCTCCATATGGATATGCAAATAAGTTCCCTACATTTGGATCTCTCATTTTGAGATATTTTTCCAGGTGAGCAACAGTACAAAATTGTTGATCACTCTTTTTGAAACTATAATGTGACTTACAGTTCAAGGCAAAGCATGTTAAAAAGATCTAAAACAGCCCCCTGCCCCCCTCCAGATTTTCCCCTTTTTCGCTAACAGTCATGTCACCCACACACAGAAGTGCATAAAAAGCTGTTGGGAACATAGTTTAATAAAGTAACTAGTGGTACTAAGATGAACATGAATGATTGAGAGCTGTTACCAGGCGCTGTAAAATACAAAATGTAGTCAAAGTGACTGAAAATTGACAGTCTAACTTGTGCACCTTGCGTTTGGCACCATGTAAAAGTTTGTTTACCAAGAAAGGTGTGCTTAAGGGCTGGAAGATTTGTTAATTTATGTACACAACGAAAGCGGAAATGTATGTATATAATGTAGTTCTGGCATAGCTAGAAAAGCTAAATAGAGGGACAATGTAGTAATTGAAACGGGCAACTGGCTATCTGCTTGTGACAGATGTGTAACACAAAATTTCGTAAAATGTAACCTTATTCTATAATACATTTTTCGTGTTATCTCTGCTAAAGGGGAATTTATAAGACTGGACATCGTAGCACTCAAATTGCTAACTGTGGCAATGCTGGTACTGGAAATGGCTCTTTGTCGGCAACTGGATTTAGACGGGGAAATTTTTGTATCGCTTAAGAAAGATGCTTAAGAATTTTTTCTTTCCCATAATATGCTCACCTTCAAACAAAATATTATATTTCAAACTCATCAGAATGAGCTTTCTGAGGAGAAACATTAATTTTGGCTCATTGTTTGATTTCTTTATTCAGAACATAAAACCAGAATTTACCAAAAACTGTCCCATATCCAAGTAAATAGTAACAAAAAATCATGCCAAAGCAACAAATCATCCTTGCAACCTCGCTTTAAATTGACTCTGTGGTGGGGCTGTTTTAATCTCCTTGTCAAGTCGAAAAGTCGTCTTATAAAAGCTCGTCCTGGTGTAACCACTTTACAAGCGAAATTTAACAAGCCACACAAGGACTGCAACTCTTCAAGTGTAACCTTTTTTCTACGTAAAAACTCCTCTATCATTGCTAAATATTTTGCTAATTTGTCAGCAGGCAACCTTGCTTCTTCTATTTCTGTATCTAATTCTCTGGCTAGAAAAGTTAAAACCTTCGCAGGGCCCTCAGTTTTCTTTGAAGCCATGAGAAATCCATTATGTTTGCATACAGTCAAAATTTTGTTCAAATAGTTGAGACATCAATTTTCAGTTTAGGCAATAATAAGGAAATCATCCAGTATGTGAAATAAACTACCCTGCGGCATATGTTTTCTTCCCAATCCATTCAAGGGCTGAGCTTAATCTTTCAAATATTTGACAAGCGGAAGAACAATCCATAGCTAAACATTTATCATAGTAATACAAATGTTTCCATTTTAAACAAAATAAATGGTAGTCCTTGGGGTCCAACGGCAAATTTCTATAGGCCAACTAGATGTCAAATTTAGCCAACCAGAAAACATGGAGCTTTAAACCTTTTTATCCCTACAATGGCATCTTTGACCTGTTCAAAATGAACAGTTAAAAACTCAACAGAAATAAAGTCATTTACTGAGTTCCCGTTTGGAAAGGACAAGTAGTGAATCATTCGGAACTTTTTAGGAAAGAAACCTAAAGGAGATATGTGCAAATTATCAAAAGGGGATTAAAAATAGGCATGTAATCTTGCCTTTTTAAAGTTCCTTAAATTTTTCAAACACTGCATCATGATAAGCATTCGCTGATGACTAATTAGAGTTGTATTCTGAAGGCTGCTATTAACAATAAATCCAAAAATTTTATACCATGTAAAACATATCTAGATTCCTCCCCATCATAACCTTTAAAGTACTCAGCTAAAATGTCTGGGCGTATAGGAATTGGGAGAAAGGACACGAAAGTTTGGCACAGACAATGAGGATCTTGCTGGCGATGCTATTCCCGGTCTAGGAATCCCCGATTATTGTCGAAATGTGCTACTTGGGCCACGAAAGGAATATCTGTTACTTGTCTATGGTGATGTATGATACACGCCCCCACTGAAAACACTGTTCCCCCTGTAGGTTCCAACATTTACTCGCCGGATGTGACCTACTGCATGCAAAGCAATTATGTTTGTACTTGCATGGTATATAACATTGATTTCCAGTATGAAAACGGACACAATATCTCACAGGTACAGATGAGTAATTGTTATTAGAATTTAAACCTGCAGAATTAGTTCTGCTATTGTCGCTGCCCTTAGATGCCATGGGATCATACAAAGACCTAAACCATAATTCCTGGTGAATAAACCAAGTTAACTTTAACTGCATCTTTAATCTATCATACATTATCCAATCCCCCTTGCGTTTAGTCATGTCACGGATGACATCCATATATTTGACCATAACACCTAAAAATTCTTTATATTTTTCAGTGTATATTGTAATATATATTGAAAATGCTGCCGACCACTGATCAAGGGAATTAATTTTGGAGCTATAATGTTCTGCATTTAAAACTTAGTTGTGAATATTATCGACATATAATGACAGTTTTTTTTTTCTTCTTATCAGGGGACTCGTACAAACAACCCATGCAAGAGCGACATTGTCTACAGAGGTATCCTTATAACCTATGTCATTACTTCCTATATGAAGGCACACAACATCAGGCATTAAGTCAAATATTTCAACCAATGAGTGGTACAAAGTATGCACCATTCCGCCACTGAAACATCTAATCCTTATCTCATGATGATCAATGTTCATTTAAAAGTCACTCTGTAAATAAGTCTTCAATCGAGCAACGTGTGAATTTCCAATTATCATCGACTTCATTGTTTCGTTCGTGTTAACTTAGGCACAGACCATTTGATTTTCGGGTAAATTTAGGCACAGACAATTTGATTTTAGTGGGGGGCCTGGGATTTTCAACCGAGCCGGGGCCAGATTATTTTTACCCGTATACGCTACTGTGGGAAATTTTGTTGAGCCAGGCTTTTTTTTCTAATGGATAGGATCGGGGCCAGATTATTTTTTTTTCAATTCAGATGCTGGCCAGAGAATTTTTTTTTGGCAAAAATTAAGGCCAGATATTTTTTTTCTACAAAATACCGCCCCCTGAAAAAATCAAATGGTCCGTGCATTATTTACTACTGTATATCTGTCAAACGATTTACCTTGTTGACAATGTTGTTGTGTATTTGTGTATCGTTGTGTATTTACAACACTACGGCATCATTTTCTGTGTTTACCAATTTAACTCCTCCCACTTGTTTAAGATGGAACGACCAGTTAAAAACTGATCAGTTTCTTCACTCATGATCTGCGTGATCAATATTCAAATTAAGAGATAACCATACTGTATTTTAGGATATGAGGTGTTAAATCGTAGATTTTACTGTCGCAAATTTGGTTTTCGGAAAACGGATATTTGCGACAGTAAAATCTTAGATTTACCCCTGAAGATCCTAAAATATAGTTTGGTGATCTCTTTTCTAATGCAAATTCGAAAAAAATCTCTTAAATCGATTTTTAATCACAGAAATGTTGGTGTGCGTCTGCGACATTTCCTTGCTATTGGTTCCGACGGTAAACAGTGAATTTTACCCCCTGAAAATTCTGACGCCATTTAATCAAAATTAGCGTTACAAACATAAGTGCATTAGAATGTAAAACCTTTCGTTGAATTCGTTGTAAAATGTCTATTTAAGCATATGAAAGCAAGTTTCTTTTTTTTAACTTTTCTACCTTTTATCCGTTTATGCTAAATCTTGAAAGAAGTTCTGTTGCAAAAATGACAGTCAATCACCAAAATTACGTAATGGCTCTTTCCTTTAACTTCTTTTCCAAATTTCTACATGTCGAGATTGTATGTACACTAAAACAGCTTAAAAATAGTCCTCAAAATATCACAATCGGAAACCAAAGTCCTCCAAAACGAAACAATTAAACTATTTAAAAAACTTTCAATCTTTTTTACTCGATCTACAACTTTAGGTAATATGATCGCACGTGCATCATGGGACCTATTCCATATTCATGAGCTACTAAAATACCAACACTCAACTTCTCGCATAAAAGATGTTATTCTTTAAATAACATTCCATTTATCATAGCTATATTAAACTTTAACATTTCTGCCATATTGTCTCTGACCTTGTTGTGGTTTGTAGGCTTTTGACGACATTATTATATTAATTTCGTATAATTTACAAAAGACTATTTTAATGTATGCCAGTAGGTACCTCTAGGATTTTAAGATCATTTTAGGGTTAATAATAGCGTAATTTGCAGATTTATTACCAACTATGTGACTAAAAACATCCACATTAATAGTATGTCGTTGATCTGAAAGGTCAAAGGGTCAAGATCATTTCACAAACTGTATATGTAGAGGGCATGTCATGTTTTTGGACTTCAATTACTTTTGCACTCTATGAATCGCTGTATGTAAAAAAGTTCATCAATAAATACATTTTTGTTAACATGTATATGCATTTAAATAAATTTTTCAATTTCACGGTAAAATTAATGATTGAAAATTGACTGAAATGAATTGAATTTCAGAAGTTTGACCTTTGGCCTTCACTATAAAATGCTTAGATCCAAATAAAGTTCACAAAACAAAGCCTGAACTTCAATGATAAAGTTTTTAATGTTTCTGCAAGTAAAATTGGTTGTTGCTGTTTGTATGATAAGCTTAATTTCATATTTTTCCTCAAAAATTTTACTTTATCCTGTCATTTCCGCATATGTGAAATATGATGTTTTTATTGGCCATTAATAGAAGACATGTTAGAAATGATGTTTAAACTTTCAAAAAAATGAAATAATTCTATTTGAATGTATATTTGCTCTGAAAGATCGCATGTTTCTTTTTACTGTACAAGCGTTATTGTACATTTTAGCATGGATGGCTACGAATATATATGGATAAACGAAGCGGGGACAAAAGTGCATGCAGCGGCTTATTTAAACGAGACATACGCAAATTCACCAAAATTTGCATTCAGTATTGACGGTATAAATTACACAAGTGAGTTCTATATTTTCCATTTCGCTCAGTGGTTGTTTTCTAATGTTAGTGTGCTTTAATAGGCTGTTTGCTTCTTTCAGTTGTATGTCTTGAGATATTTCAATTATTCATGATACAGATTTTGAATCTTTTAAAGATGGATCTTGCTTTCGCTTAGTACCTTTGACGTTGTTTTAGTCTTGGATTATTTTTTTTCTCTAGATCTTAGAACTGTGTGTGACTTAGGTTTTGTAATGAATACTTCTGTCTGACTGTTTTTTGGGTCATGGCTGCTATTTTATTTTAATCTAATGCTCTGAGGAGAGGTTAATTCTTAAAACACGCGTATAACATAACAAAATTTAGAAAATTTGAGAAGGATTTTAATATCGGTAAACTGTTTTAAAAATGACAAAACACAAGATTTACTCATAAGGGAAAAGTCAATGTAATAAAAATTTAGATAATGGCTCTTCCAATTTAATTCATATTTCAACATCATACCTTACGTAAATCAAAATATTATGGTTGAATAACAAAATACCGAAGTCACTGTAAATTTACTTTCTGCATATGGCCATTTCGACAACTAATGTCTCATCCGTGCAAATAAAATCAAAACATTGGAAACGTGTACAAAGGCTGATGATGAACAAATAATCAAGAGGATCTAAAAAGAAAGCCAAACTCAGCTAAGGACAGAGCTTTGCATGAGGGAGATCACCGTGTCCAATATAACATTCGGGGGCGGCGCAGAGTTGTATAGGGCGATTTGAAGCGGAGAAAAGCCGATATGTTGATGTATTTTATCTTCTTCGAGCAAATAAAACAACTGTAATGCTATATAAACTGCATTGCGGAACTTTGTGATGTCTAAAGGGAGGGGGGGAGTTGAACCCATTTTGCAGGTTTTATATGAACAAAAAAAACGGTGAAATACTGTGCAATGTATTGAGACCCCCTTAATTTTCAAACAGGCGACAAACGTTTTCATTGATTTCGGTTGATATACATTTTTTACATTGTAAAGAAAGTTTCCAATAGATAACAATAGCCCGAAAGAACAAATGTCTCTCAAATTTACCACCTGCAACTTGCCATTAATCATCTTTTCAGAAAATTCTCATGTTGAGTCAGGGGGCGGCAATCCCAGTTGTTCCGGGTACGGTTATCAATTTCAAATTTTGACGATCTTTAGGAAAAAAGGCCTGAATTGAAGTGTACTCTGTGTAATTGTTTTCTCCTTGTTTTTGATGATTTGGACATTTTCTTATCTTATACTAGTATACGATTTCTGCAAATGTTTGTATTACCCCCTCTTTTTTACCATTTGACGAAGACATAGAATTGTCAACATGCCCCCTGAATAACACTGTGATAATTTTGGGTGTTTAAATAAGTGATTGATTTTTTAAGCTTACATGGCTATGGTTAGGTTGAGCTTTTGTCATCACTTTTCGTCCGTCGGGCGGAGACTTTTGTTTAAAGATCGTCTCATACTGAGCCCATTGGAACCAAACTTGGCAACAATGGTCCTTAGGTGGTTACCAACAAATAAAATGTTTTTCGGGTTCGGACACCAACCAAGATGGCCACCGGGGGAACAGTTTTAACATTGGACCCTATGGTAAAACACATTTAGAGATCTTCCCTCCAAAACCACTGAGTCCGTTGGAATCAAACTTGGCCAAATAGTCCTTACTTGGTCCCCTTCAAAAAATGTGTCTTTCAGGTCAAAGCTATATCCAAGATGGCTGCCAGCAGGGAACATAGGTTTAACATTGGACCTTTTGGTAAACTCATTCAAAGATCTTCTACCCTGAAAATGCTGAGCAAATTGGAATGAAACTTGGCCACAATAGTCCTTAGATGGTCCCTTGCAAAGAAATATTTTCAGCGCTATATCCAGGATGCCCGCCAGCTAGGAACATCTATATAAATTAACATTGGATTGTATGAGAAACTCCACTGAAGCTTATTACCAAATTAGAACCAAACTTGGCTACAACAGTCTTTAGGTTGTCCCCTGTAAGAAAGTTGTTGTTTAGCCCAGATATATATCAAAGAGGGTCATCAGTTTGGAACATAGTTTTTGGGAAAACATTCAAAGATATTCTCTTAAACTGCTGAGCTAAATGGAACCAATTATCAAAACTCAAAAATCGACATGCACACCTCTGATATATGTACGATGAAGAACAACAATGAAAGCGTTGTTTCATTTGCTTAAACTTACAATCTTACAATGTATTTATAGGGATTTTGTCACATGTACATTTACTCCATATCCCTTTATTTGTACCTGAGATTAACTACTATAATAATATAAAATGAAAGAATATGGAGTGAATTTACATGTGACATGGTCTTGAAAGGTATGTTAAAAGTATCAAAATAAAAGAAAGTCAGATATTTGGCAAGGGGTAATTCTTTCAACTTGATGTTCAGTATCAAGGAAAATTATGCCTTTTTATAAAGTTTTCCTAACATTGTGAAGAAATGGTACTGTGAATTGTTCTAAAATTTTGACACGAGTCACATATGTGAAAATCTTTAATTTCCCAGTTTCTCATGAAAATTGAATTATTGGATTTTCGTTTAGAAAAAATTGAACAAAGCTCTGTTTTCACCATTGTTTTGACAATGTAATTTCGTCTGTTTGAAATCAACACATAATGCATGCTTATTATATTTATTATCTGGTTTTTAGGTCTACAAGCTTCTAAGAAGCAGTTTAACAATTTAGGGCTATTTTTGTGTTTTCTTATTTCTATACAGTACAGAAGTATACATGTACGCCTTAAAGTGATTTCTTAACAGAATTTAAGAACCCTAAGACAGGGTTGTTTCTATGAACTGTAGATAAAAAATTTGACGGTGAAACTTTTTTTTTGTTTTTGATTTATATTAGCACATTATTGGTTCATACTGCAAATTTAAAGAAAACCGTATTTGTGGAAAATTTTGGAGGTCTACCACCTTAATACGCCTAATTTTGTACCTGGTATAATCTAAACTTATATATATATATAAACGGAAAAATGCGTTAACAAATTGAGTTCATCATATTGACTTTGTTAGAAAATTACTATCTATGTTTGAAGTATTATATATATTTCAGCTGGAAAAACTCCAGGAGAGATATTGTCAGGGTCTACACGACAGGTGAAGTATTTAGAAGTAGTAGTCAACTTACAAGGTTAGTACCAATTAGTTTATTTGCCTGAATATAGGACCTCCAAATCTCCTCCAATTTTCTCTATTGTAAAGTTTTGATAAATTGTAATTTATTATATGTATTACAGATAAAAAGCAATCTTTTTTTGAAAATATTAAGGAACGAAATTTTAAGTCAGTGTTAAATACGTGATTACGGGGGTTCGCTACTCCATTTCAAAATAAATAGGATTTCAAATAAACATGATTTTTTGTTAGAAAGTTAAAAAAGGAAGTAATTTAAGTGAAAAAAATTGATAGGTTGATGACCTCATTTTTGAGATTTGAGATTTAAGTGATTGAAAAGTGATTGAAAATTTGGCGGGAAACTGAACTCCTCTGATTTTTCATAGAATTAACATCAACAAGTTTTGACAATGAATGAATGTGACAGAATGAATAGAATTCGATGAAAAGATTGCAGAATGCTCACAGAGATGTATAAAATGATAAAATTGAAAAATATAAGGCCGTCAATTTCCAAAAATTATAATACTCTTAAATGGATAAAACCCGAGGATTCCGAAAATCTGACAGAAATCCCAAAACATGAGGAGCGAACCTCCTCTAAGGAATTAAAAATCTACCGAGGATAAAGTGTTTACTATAATAGTAAAACAAACAAATATGTATAGACCAAGGCCGGATAATCATTAGCAGAACTGACTTAAGTTGTAATATTGTAGGGCCGGAATAAACTTGGAATCTTTCGTTTTTCTCGAGCGCAAGACACTTAAAATAACAATTTTATTTTACGATGTTTGTTTCTAATTTTATAATTTTTCACATTCTTCACATTCTTTTTATGGTGTAATGAACGATTTGTGTTTATAGAAAAAAATATCGCGAAATTTTATAAACTCATTCGCAGTATTCAAGTTTCCTGTCTCGAGAATTGGAGAAAAAAAAAACTCTTACTTGTTTAAATTTATATAATTGCCTACATAAACAGGGAAAATACTTACTAAAAGTAAATTTAAATAAGGTATTTTTTTCAATCTTATTTTAGTATAACTAATTTTTGAATGATCTGAAATTTTTATGAAGTCTAAATATTAGATGCGATATGAATCTCATGTCTAGGAATAGGTCAAGCCAAATATGATGTCTTAAGCCGTCTTGAACATTCTGTTATTAAAACCCGAAACGCTCAAATGATTGTGGTCGTGCCAGTAGAAAATGTTTTGAATCTTTGAAAATTCATCAAATCGCAAGCGGTGACAAAGCAAGTAGTTAATACAAAAGAATACCGAAGTTGCATAAAAGCAGTAAATTTTTTTATGCTGTACACGTGCTTCAAGGAGTTACCGCTCATCGGTAGATGAGTAAATCTCACGTTAAACTCTATTTTTGAATGTTACTTATAAAACTGACAAGAACTAAGTCAGTCATCATTATCTGTATGAGTGTGATTTTTTTCTTATTTAATAGGGTCTGTAAGTCTCGTTCAATTTTGAATTTTTGTACCCGGAAGTTGCATTCTGCACGATTATGTATGACGTACCAAATAAAAAAATTGAACGTCATAATCCAAAAACGTCATGTTTTGGCGGGAAACGTTTTCGAATTTCAATTTAATCGTGAATTCTCGGTGTCACATGACGAGGCTTACAGACCCTATAGATATAGAATTAAGACTCCATTTCATATAAAACATCTTGAATGACAGTCAGAGCTTAAAATTGATTTTAGGTAAACCATTTATGATATGAGAAAATTCACTGTAAAATTACTTGTTGTTAAACGAATTAATGGTATACGTAGTGTTCAATGGCGTAGGTTTTGTTTTATTCATGCATGTTACAGTTTGGGGACATATATAATACGATAATTTCTAGGACATGAACTATCATAATGGATGTGAAGTAGATTTCATTCGAAAATTCATTTAATAGAACAGAATTAAGGGTTTAAATCATCACAATATTTCAATTTGGTGCGCACCTACTTTTTGAAATAATTTTTACATTTTTTTTTTATTATATATATATGAATTATTTAGAGTTATTTAAAACATTTAAATGTATTCTTCTTTTTTTTTAAACATTCAGATCAGATTTCAATAATTTGTATTGTGTAAAGAAACAAAAAAATGTGTTTGCGAAAGATTACAATCTTGGGCATTAAAGTCTTTATCTATTATTTTCGACCCATAATAAGTCCCCTTTAATTTTGCATTCCTAATAGAATGATTTACTCTTCATCAATCTTCAATACAATGACTACCTCTAATGTTTTTAATGGTTGAACTATCAATAATTTGTCACATTCATTCCTTAATAAGTCATCCGTTTTTTAATAGTTTATCAATAAACATTATGCATGCAAACATCAAACAAATATGCCGTTCATGGAACTTTTGCATTGCCAGCGTCAAATCTATGGCTATAGCATTTGTTACTATTTATGAATAAATAACTAAATACCGAAGTTGCTGTGAATTTAAATTCTGCATATGCGCGTTTTGGCAACTTATGTCTCTTCAGTGCAGATAAAATCTAAACGTTCTCAAAGATGTTTAAAAACTGATAGGGAACAAATAACTTAAAATGATCTAAATGTAAAGCCTAAATCAGCCAAGGACAGAGCTTTGCATGAGGGAGATACACCTTAGTTTTCAATGAAATTTACAAAAATTGAATAAATGATAAAAAACGAAGAGACATAATTTGTCGAAGTGTGCAAATGTAAATTAACAGTAAATGCAGTAGTTTTTATTTATGAAGATTTACTGAGATCTTTTTATATTCAACTTCATAAGTCATATATGTTTGTTGCAGCGAGCTGTGAGCATCTTTTAATCGAACCGGCAGATGATTCCCTTTGTCTAGGTGAGTGATCCTTTTTATAATGACTAGAAGTAACCCGCGCTTGCGTAGGTTTGTAAAAAGCGAAAAGCAAAATATTTAGCCATGGTTGTAAGAAACAAATTCTAACCATGTGAATTGATGCCTATGACTACACTGTGGTACATTTAAGTGAAAACTCTAAAATAGCATCACATAACCATCATGACCATATTACTCTCCATCTCTCTTTCTCTCTCTCTTCCATGAAAACATTCACGGAAGCCATGACCAGTATTAATAATACATATATTTGAGTACTTTCCTTTAGTTATATTTTACAATGTGATTATGTTTTGTTTGTTTGATTGTTTGGTTTGTTTTTTTGTTTTTTTTATAGCTCACCCAGCCTAAAAGGCCATGTGAGCTTTTGCCATCACTATGCGTCCGTCGTCCGTCCGTATGTCTGTCAACAATTTCAAAAATCTCTTCCTCTGAAACCACTGGGCCAAATGTAGCCCAACTTGGCCTGAATTATCACCAGAGTACGGCTTCTCAAAATTGTGTTCGATTAGGCGGTAGGTGACACAACATGGCCGCCGTTGCTAAAAATTGAACAAAGGGATAAATTGCAGTTTTTGGCCAATAACTCGAAAACCGTTACAGATATCAAAAATCTGACTGGGGTTGAAATGATCAGCATGATGAGACTTACCTACCGTGCAATTATGAAGAAAATCTGAAAACTCATTTCGGAGTTATAGCAATTTTTCAATAAAATTTTCAAAAGTAGTGCATCTTTTATTTTTTATTTCAAGAAGTGAAACAGATAGAGGTCAAGTGTTAAATGCAAAAATGTTTCGCATATCAAGATCTACTCACCCTGAAATTTTGAAGAAAATCCAAAACCCTTGTAGAGTAAATGCCCTTTTTCACAGATTTTTCAAAATTTCATATTTTTCGTCTTTTATTTCCATAATTATAGAAGATGAAGGAACAATGTAAGCACAACGGCAGTAGAATACCGAATGCACAAGGGAAGCGATGACTACAAAAATCGAAGCCCAAAGACATGGCAAAAACTGTAGCAGATAAAAACAAAGACAAAACAAGGACGTGAGACAGTTACAATGCACGGAAATAAAAAGATAACATTAAGAACTAAGGCACTCATGAAAACCGGGAGTGACATCAGGTGCTCCGGAAAATTGATAAAATGTAAATTGATAAAATGTTTGCCATGTTGTAGCGACTTCAAAACTGGTGTTGAAAATTGTTCGTTGACCACCGTTTTCAAAATGGCCGCCAAAAAAGGCGGGAAAATTAAGCATTGTCCAATTTCAATGAAATTTGGTTTCCAAATAGATATTGATGTTGCTACTTCAAAACCGATGTTGAAAATGGTTTGTTGACCGCCATTTTTAAAATGACCGCCCAAAAAGGCGGGAAAATTCAACATCGTACGATTTCAATGAAATTTGGTTTTCAAATAGGTATTGATGTCGCCACTTCAAAACTAATGTTAAATTATTCGTTGCCCCCCATTTTAAAAATGGCCACTAAAAAAGGCGGGAAAATTCAATATTGTTGGATTTCAATGAAATTTGGTATCCAAGTGGATATTGATGTCACTACTTCAAAACCGGAGTTGAAAATTGTTGTTGACTGCCATTTTCAAATGGCTGCAAAAAAGGCGGGAAAATTCAACATTGTCCGATTTCAATGAAATTTGGTTTCCAAATAGATATTAATGTTGCGACTTCAAAACCGATGTTGAAAATTGTTTATTGACCGCCATTTACAAAACTTGGGTCGAAAATGGTCCTTAGCAAGGACGTTTTTTCTCAAAAAGCCCAACAAAAAATATAGTAAAACATTATCAAACTTTAAACACAGTTCAAGATGTGTTGTTCGAGCTATAAAAGTTTAAGAGACTGAAGATAAACTGTACAACTTACAATGTTAGCTTGATTGTGGAAACTGAAAGCCTGAGAGCTTCTGGTATTTTATTGTTTTTTGTTTGTTTGGTATATTAAAATTTTAGAAAATTCTACCGTCGCATTTTTTCTTAATTTAGAATAAAGTGGGTAGAAATCAATAAAATTGCTGAATCTGTGCTATAAATTACCTCCCTTGGAAGAAATCCAACTTTTACATATTTTCATTATCTTTGGACAGCATTGCAAAATGTACAGTAAAAATGCACTCATTATCAATAACTGGATGTTAAGTATTTGTTTTCATGACAAAATTAATATTTATTTGCTCTGTGGAAGAAAAATTTACAATTTTAAAATTTTGATAATACCTATTGTAATGATTCTATTTGTTTGCGTAAGTAATAAAAAAGTGAACAACAGAGTTATCTCCTCCTACCCCAGGTCTACCCCCTTAAATTATTGTTTTTTGTTTTTTGGGGTTTTTTTTGGTTTTTTTGGAAGGGGGTATTTTATTTTCGAAGGTGTCTGCTTCGTTTTCTTTTGGTTTTGCTCAGTTTTGTATCCTTTAAAATTTTCTTAGGTTTAAAGTTAGGAATGAGGGGTTCATAATTAAAAGCTTGAATTGTTGTAAATGCATATCCGATTAACTCGATTTGCTGATTATGACAACTGTGTATTGCAAACTGTTTGTGTACATTAAATTAAAAGAATTATTCCTCATCCCTATTTGGATTCTTCGGTTAGCCATATTAAAAACAACTCTTACCGACGAATACCAGTTGGCATTCAGGGTAACCCGTCTGTTGTTCAGTAAAAAAGGTTAAAAGTAGTTTAGTTATGCAAAGTGATGAATTAACAATACAACTTATGCAGGATCCTGATATTTTCACAAAAATGCCCTTTTCTGAGGAAAAAAGATTATTTTGAAGACAGACTTAGGATTTACAAAATACTTCATTTATATCTCATATCACAAATATTTTTGACTTGGTATGGTTTCAGAGGAGATGCGGCTCAAGGAAATCGATGTCTTCCCTTAGTATTATAGGTTATTGCTTGGAGTGACAAAACAAAATTAACATTAATGATTCCATAAAAAAGGATATGGAAAATATTGTAGAAAAATTTGCAGGTATATATTAATGAAAACATTGCGGAATGATACAAGGCAATATACATGAGACTCATCTCTATGCAAAAAGGTTTATGCGAACAATAGGGGCTTGTTTCTGATACAAAGGTATAGACAAATGCAGAAGATCGTATTATGTTATTTGGATGAGTTGATTTTTTTTCCGAAGAACGCTTTACAAGAGGATGGGAAATCGAGGCAAGTCCGTTCGAATTCCAATTTGCTATTAACCTAGCTAATGGATTCTCGAATTGAATAACATAAAAACTTATAAAACGTTGTGGAGGAAACTGCATATACACGTCCATTAAATAATAATTCTAATCTTGTTTTGTTTTTGAATATACTAAACTTAAGTTTTGCGAATAATCTGCAAAAGACGCTTATCAAATTTTGTAATACTTAAACATTATAATAAGATGAGAGAACACAGGTACAATGTATTCTATTTGATATATAAAGTATTTAGCATTATATTTTTACAATTTTATCAGACCATATACTGAAGTTACTGTTTATTTAAGGTTTGGTAATTTCGACAACTTATATTCTCTTAAAAGCATGTTAATCCAATTTAGATCATAAACCGACCGTTGCATAAAATGGCACTAAAATACCGATTCGAAAGGAATAAAGAACAAAATTTCACAATCAAAGTCCAGAGACAAGACAAAGCAAGAATACCAGAGGACGGAAGACCAAAGACACTACAAATCCTCAAAGCACAAAACACTACTCCACGTAAAACAAAGGCACTGACAGTGTGAACTCTAAAACAGAGAAACGTCAGGTGCTCTAGACGGGTAAGCATGTCCTGCTCTGTATACAGCACCCGTCGCATTGTTAATGGGTCAATCCAGGGTAAAGTCAGAATCGGTAATGTAATTCAGAAGACGCGAAATTAGCTGAAAATGCCCGTTTTCATTAGTAACATTGACATTTCATATCTATGTATGATGTCGTGGTGACGGCCAAAGAATGTCCACCAAAGTAACAACAGCTAAACATATCTCTGACTCAGCAGTTTCAGTGACAGTGTTTTTTTTTCTTTTTCCACAAAATCACTTAACTACTTAAACTCGATAGCAAACAGAAACCGATAGAAAACTAAAACCAAAAGGTTATAAACAAAAGTCATAAAGACAAAGGAGGTGATTCTTTTTTATTAACCAAATTTTCTATAATTTAGTCAAAATATTTGAATTTACGAAAAATGTATGCATCTCTCTTGTCCAAAGATTTTGCTTTATCTGATTATGGTTTTGTTATGGGTTTTTGTTTCTTATCAAAGTCAGTTGTCATGTTGGCACCTAAGTACTGGTCTTGGCGAATTACGCTTATGATGAAAAAAATACCAGTCACCTGCGTCTTCCACTGTCAAATTCACGAATTACGAAATCGCATATACAAATATTATACCATTTTACACATATATTAAAAATGGATAAAAATAATCTACATCACTGCTGCTGTGTTTTTCATTGGTCAATCTTTCTCACTGGAAGGGGGGTAATTTAAACGAGCGCAGGGGTGTTCGTCCAGTTTTCTAATGCTAACATACCAATACAACTATAAAATAATGGATTCAATTATTTTATAAAACTAAAAAATAGAGCACTCAATCTTAAATAATAAATACGCATTTTTGTCAATTACGTTACTGTAATTCAAAATTCCAGAGACATAAATTATCTTATGTCTTCAAAAATACTAAGCATTTAGAATATCCGAGTTTCTCATCCAACGTTCTTCAAACGTTCATACATTTGGAAAATTTAAGAATTATACATATACATTTTTAGTGATTCAAGCTGTCATTTTAAAAGGAATCAAATAAGTCAAAATCTATTTATCTTATATGTTGTTAAAAGAGTCTGGATCTGGAGTATTTGTTTTATTATTATAGCCTCTAACGTAAATTTGTTGCAGCCAACCATTTTTAACTATATTTTTGTCATCCAACCAGTATTAATTTAGCCTTTTTTTTTCTATATTAGACCATGTATACATAAATAACTCACATTTTTCAAAAAAAAACACATAAATGAAATCATCGGAAATTGCTTGTTAACTTTTGCAGCTTTCGTTTCAGTATATGTGGTTTCAACTTTCATGCATGTACGCTGTTTGATTCGATTTGAGGATGAATTCATCAGCGATTTAAATATAATGTTGATGGCTATCGTTCTCGTATAACTCATGATCGAATAATGGACATATATTTAAGAACTCTACGGTATTAAAAAATGTAATAAGTCTACTTGTTTAAGTCCAGCCATCTCAACGTCAACCACTTTCGACTTATTTTTTTCACATGCAACCAAAAAGGTAGTTCGATCCTAATAAAAATATCAGATAGAATTTTTTTCTTTTAAGATATTTTGTAGGTCTTAACCTATATATTCAAAAAATAAAATAAAAATGATATGTCACCGATCATCTTTTCCTATTATCTGGCTTTGCAAATTCAGCCAAATTCAGTATTTTTCAGCAATATTTACAAAGAATATATAGGGAATTGTGATAACATGCTTATTGTTTATCTTTCATATAAAATAAATATCAGATAGATTTTTTGATTTTTTTTATATTTCAGTGATATACACTTAAGCTATCTTTTACGCTGAAAAAATCTGTATGTCACCGTTCGAATAAGAGAGATATTTTATATAGTTTACGAAATAGACAATATTTACGGGAAAGGGGAGCTAATTCGCGGGAAAGTGTATGCCAATCTATCATGACGTCACATTGAATAAGCCAATACAGGAATATTCCGGTTTGAAAATCAAGTCAATTCCGCATCCGACTCTTGTTTCGCAAATGCGCCAATCGAATGCGCCGTGTATTAGTGTCGAACTACCTTAATACCCCGTGAATAGTAATAAAATTCAATTGTCTGTGTATATGATTCAAAGACAAAAGAACCAAATCTTTCACTTAACAAGGGAGCAATAAATTTTCAACAATTTTTGAGTATATGACGGTTCGATACTCGCTTTCACTTTTTTCTCTCTATATATATATTAAGTTTGGCCAAGTTTTGAGGATTTTCGGACTGAAAAATACATGACATCAAATTTAAGCTTCTTTTCGGATTGACAAACATCGATATTTCATTGATTCTTTGACTCGCACATCTAAAATATAACAGTTCCACATAAGTGCAGCTTTGTTCATTGACAAAAATTTTACGTGTCGTATTTTGTTTTATTTCATTTCAGTTAAGTCAAGTCAGATCAAGACTATTTAATGTGTAACTTTGGCATTTTGGCAATGCCCTGTATGGGATTCGAACCGGCAGCCCCAGGCTCTCTGTGCGGACACCTTAACCACGAGACTACTGCGACTTTACATCTGAGAGTTTATTTATATTATTTAAAGCTCAGGTCATTCATTCAATTTGCCTAACCTGTGTGGTACAAGGTGCGACAAACTGATTTTTAAATTTACCTGAATTGATTGTACGGGTGAACGATTTTTGTCATTTTCGCTTGATCACTTGGTGTGTTAAGACGTTAAATTTCTACTATTATTTTCCAAAGGTTTTGATATGAACTGCACTGACGAGACATAAATTGTTAAAATAGCTATATGCAGTATCCAAATTCATATGATTTTTATTCAAACAACGGAAGTTTGCGATGTTTTAACTTTGATTGTCAATCTTACATTAGCATACAAGTTCCGCAGAGGAATGGTGTATCCGTTAATCACTTCTCACTTCTGGCGCTCTGTTAGCCCCTTACCTTAGACGAATATCTATCTATCTATATAATATATATATAAACAAAAATTCAACAAGAGGACTAAAGAGCTAATAGACCATTTAGTTAATAGGGGTTACAAAGCACACAAGGTGCAAAAAAACAATTCAAAAGGTTTCAACATTAGAACGCAAACAGTTGTTGCAATACAGGAATAAAAAGAAAAGAAATTCACGTATTCCATTCAATACGACCTTCCATCCGCAACTTCCAGATTTGTCAGCTATCACACGTGAATGCATGAAAGCCCTGCATGTGTCACCTAAAATGAAAGCCCTTTTCCCCAAACCACCACTTATTTCATTTAGCAGACCAAAGAACTTGAAGGATATGCTTGTTAAAGCCGTACTTAAATCAACAGTAATAGGACAATTGAAGACCTGCATAGACAAACGTTGTCTTCTGTGCAAATATAGTTCCACAACATCGACGTTCAAGAGCACAGCAACTGACGAGAATTACAAAATCTTTGCTGATTTGTCCTGTAAATCGGAAAATGTAATTAATTTGATTACGTGTGCGGTATGTCAACAACAATATATCGGTGAAACAAAGAACTCACTAAATCTCCGCATTAATCTACACCGTAATCACATACAGAAAAAATAATTAACACAGGCTACAGCTGTCCATTTCAACAGCATTGGACATAGCTGGACAGACATGCAAGTTGTCGCCATTGACCAAAATAAATCTTGTATTGAGACAAAGCGACAAGCAAAAGAACGTTACTGGATGCAAAAAATCATATCCAGCTTGATTATTAAGACTTGATTTCTTTAGAGATTATTGGAATTCTTTAACACACTGAAATTTGTTATATTTTAAAAACATCATTTCTGATTACAGATATAATTCTTAACGAAACATCCATTTACTCCAATTATTGAATTTGTTAAATTTTTTACCGATGTACAGTTACCGACATTTTTTTTTCCATTTTCCCTCCGGGCATTCATCTCGTATTACATTTGTGTTAGCCAGCGCCCAGAATGTAGTTCTGAATAGTTCGTTTAGATTTACTTTTGTACATAATTTTTGTTTGATTTTATTTTTGTTTCTATTGTGTTTTGATAAAGACACGGATAGTTGTCGAAATATCAACTGAATTAATTATGTACTGTTCACTTTCGTCTATTGTTTGTTTTATATATATATATATATCAATTTAAGTTGATGGCTTTTATATACTGATAAATGTAATGTATTGAAGGTCCTGAAGTCTATATTACTACTACCACTGGAAATGCAATAGAGGTACCTAAAGGATCACAGGCAAATATCACATGTACAATTATTTCCTCACTTCCTATAGTGGGAGTCCGTTGGATGTTCAACGGCAATGAACTTCCTGTTGAAGAAAATCAAGATAAATACGAAGGTTTAAAAAATGGAACACACACTTTATTCATAAATGATTTCCAGTGGAATGATACAGGACTTTATAAATGCAAAGCTAGGACTGTCATGGGAAATGAGTCAAGTGAATTTGTCAAAGCACAATTTGAAGGTACGTTGCAAAGTAGAAATTAAACTAAAATTTTGAAAAAAGAAAAGTTATTGTCTCATATAACCTACAGAAGAACACACAATTGAATTTTTATGCAGATTCGACTCAAGCAACATAAAACGTATAAGCAACTATTTTACTTACGCACAAGCAGACTAAAATCATTTAGTAAGGATTCAAGGTATATGCAGCAGCTTCCGTTTCTAAATTAATTGTATTACTGCTATGAACTCACGATTGTTTGAGATCTCATCTACACACCATTTTTAAGCATCTGACAGTTTGTATTCACTCTACAATTGTTGCAAAATGATTTGGAATAATATCTCATACTTAATTTAACAAGCGTTTACAACATTTAAACGCAGAATGTTTGGCTTTTGTGAACTTATACTTCATTTTTATAGATTATAAATTTCATGTCCTTTGGAAAAAGGTCTGCTGAACTGTAACAAATTTAATTTTGGTGTAGGTATTGTATGTGTATAAAAATTCTGTCCTTGAAATGTTGTGTTTTACACACACTTTAATAATTCAATAATAAATTGTGCACAACTATATGGTGTGAGGTTCCTCACTGTGTTGAAGACCGTACGGGGATCCCTAGAGGCTTTGTTTTGGGTCGTTTTAACCTGGATATGGGATGTTGTCTCCTTGACATTTACCCCATTCCTTTCATATACGGTGGACAGCTGATGATCGAAACCATATAAATATCCCTGAAATATGCAAATGCTAATTTATTTTACACTTCTAATCAGTGAAGATGAAGAAATGATATGAAATATATCATACACATGAAAAAAGATCAACAGGTCTACAAATAATCAAAACATGCAAAAATGAACTTGAAAAACACAACAGGAAGGACACAAAAACAAGTGATCTGAAATGAACTGTAACAAATTGAATTCTGTCGTGGGTATTGTATGTCTATTAAATTGCACATTTTCATTTCAAATGTATATATCATTTATTATGACGTAGATTTGCTAAACTTGGATAAAATATAACGTGTCCAAATCAGTGATTACTTAGGATGATTGCGTATTCTAGAATGCGCATTAACGATCAGTCATTTTCACGTCACGACTACATATACTATTGATTGCTTCCAAAACATGATGTATCACGTTTTAAGCGTAACGAGTCACTGTTGACCACATGATGCACGTGCATTTCTGTAAGTATAAATGCCTGCATCAACAAGAGCATGTTCTATAAATCTATATATATTTATTATTGATAAAAGTGAATGTGCAAGATTGATAACATACTGCATTGACGGATGTGTACAACGAAGTTCAGAATCGAAATATGAACACACATGTTACATCACGCACCCTGGATGTTTTTTTTTCTTCTTTTTTTTTTCTCCAGAATTCACATCAACGATCAGTCATTTTCACGTCACGACTGCAAATGCTATTCATTGGTTCTAAAACATAATTTATAACGTTTTAAGCGTAACGAGTCACTGATGACTACACGATGCACAAGTATAAATGCCTGCATCAACAAGAGTACCATGGATGTTCTATAAATCTACATTTATGTATTATTAATAAAACTAAACGTGCAAGATTGATAACAAACTGCATCTAAGGACGTGTGCAGCAAATTTCAGAATCGAAATAGGAATACGCAAAATGTATCTCGCATGTTGGTTTTTTTTAACCAAAGAAACCATTCATTTAACGTAAAGAAAGCAAAACAAAGATTGTAACATTGATTGATTTCGGACGATATCACGAAATACCGGATTTGCTTCTGGTTTCAATAGATCATTCGAATATTTTAATATCTTTCGATCTATGAACATAACTAAGAACATAAATTGCAAAAATGCAACGTACATGTACAAATGTAAGTACGGAAAGCAACATCGAAAATCGAGCTGGTAGTGATTCTACAAAGGAAACTAAAATAAATCATTTGTGAAGTTATTTTTATTTAATAAAAATTAGAATTTGAAATGATAAATTGTAACACTATCATACCGAGTATATTACATCTATAAACATTGAACGCTGAGTACTATTTTTTGTACTAGAATCGACCCCTCTCCACCATCCCGAGGATTGTTTAAATCGTTGTAAAATTACAATTCAAACATTCTATTATTGTACATTTTAATTTGTTTTATATTTATTAACATACTACAATGATTTATCAAAGGCTACACTTTTAGGAAAAAATGAAGCAATAATTAATATTAGTGTTGTCGCAATCTTAAAACATGGCACTGTTACGCTTCCATATATAAAAGAGACTTGGAAGCACATGTGTATATTTTACAAGCAGGTCCTTTTTGTGAATATGCATAAAAATCTAATACAAAATGTCTAAAATAATATCAAAATTTGCATTTTGATAATTGGTTGAGGAAGGGTTTGAAATTTTAAAAACTGTGCCTGGTCAATAATTCTCGACAATACAATGTGTATCCGAAAATTGTTTTCCTTTTATGCAATAAATATCTAATTATTTACTGCAATGAATCTAAAATATGATTGCCATCAAAAGCTTGCAAAAATATACTAACAAAAGAAGAGAAAAATTTTACCAGCAAACAAAATGTGACAAAAAACAAAGCATATATAATAAAGTGTATCTGTTTTCAGATGTAATCTTTTTGCTGTAACTAAATCCCGTTTGCTAGAAGCTTTTTTTTAATTTCTCTTATTAAAATTTTTAAAAAAAGATTTAACTTTTATACTACGCATCAAATTTTCACAAAAATAAATGAAAAGTGAAACTATCTCGTTTTAATGATTTCCAAATATAATGATTTCTTTAAACTTCATGTACTCAAATGAATAGTTATTTTCATGCATATCTGCATAAAGTGTTCTTCCTTTGGCGTATATTTTCATCATATTTTTTCAAAGTAGTTTAAGAGGGGTTTCGCTTACAAGGGAAAATTTGTAGGAGCCATTTATGAAAAGGCAAAGTAAAGTTTGTCCCTTTTCACTATGAGTTTTGTATCATCTTTGAATTCATGGTCTTCAAAATGTTTAGATTGCATCTGCATTCAGAAAACATAATATGTCGAAAAGGCCATATGCAGAAATTAAATTTACAGTAAGTTTGGTATTTAGCTATTTGATGTTGTCAGAAAGTATTTATGAATCATCATACATATTTGCATATAATGTGCTTCCTTGATGTAACTTTTTATTAAAATCACTGATGTAGTTAAAGAGGAGTTTCCTTTTACAAAAATTGTGAATATACGGATAAACATACAAAAAGAAAAAATTAAGGGCGATTCATTTTAACCCACTTTTTTACGGGGTGTATTTATTCATAATTTAAGCTAGGAACCACAGTGTTCTGTAATTGTGAAAAAGCTTTTCTAAAAGAATAAATTTGGCATCCTAACCTTATTTACCTAGTCATGATTATGTGATAAATAAACCTTACCAAATCATTGTGGCAGTTTATTGAAATAAGATAAGAATATATTTTAAAAATGTGTTTTAAGACCTATGAACTTCATGAAGCAGAGGATACGAAATGATGAAATGTGTCCTTTACATAATCTGCTCATTTCATTGAAATATCATGTTAATTCCTTAATTTTAGAATCAGGTTCTTAATACCGATTCTGCAAATTAAAAAAAAAACGTACTTGATTGTGACTGAGTTGCACAAAGAATTCCTATTTATTCTGGTCTGTATCAAAACTGGCCGCTGCAGAATGTAATTCTTTGAAACTCAAAGAGGACCTAACTGTATAAAGTTGGTATACAAACGTCCCTTACCATGATTCTGAATCTTGTTTAAATCTGTCAAACACATAGCTACACACTCAAGACAAAGTTCATTTCTAAATGAAACTATATTTGAATTATCCCTGTATAAAAGGGTATTAAAATCGTGATAAAGATGTATGACAGGTCCTTACGCATGATAACTATTTCGATTTGCGATAAACAAATATGATTTAACAATCGGCCAACAAACAAGTACATTTTACTTAAAATCTGCACCAAATGAATTTAAAATAATCTGAGATAAATAACATAATACCCAAGATGCTGTTAATCTATTATCTGTATATGCACATTTCGACATCTTATGTCTCATCCTCATGTAAGTGAGGAAATGGGTGAAAACACATGCAAATACCGAACATTTCACAACAAGAACAAAAATGAAAGACAAGAGAAACATAAACCACGATGTCAACTCAGGACAGTCGGAATAGCATTAAGTATGTTAGCTGGTCAATCATAGGATAACAAGGATTTCAATTAAATGTATTTTTTGTAAGAAAATTGAAAAAGAAGTAACTTTAGTCAAAAGGACTGATAGGTTACCGATGTAATTTTTTAGGTACGAGTGTTTCACAAAATGGTGGGATCCTTAACTCCTCTGCATATTTGGTAGCTTGACATAAACAATGTTTATCATCAAAAAAAGAATGTGTTAAAATAACACCAAATGAAAAAAAAAATTCAGAACACTCCAAAAAATGTGTAAAATAAAATTATGAAAAAATAAAGTGGTCTCGAACGAAATTCGATCAAGCCTTTAAATGGATAAAACAATAGTAGTACACAAATCTGTCAGAAATACATAAACATGGTCACCGAACATCCTCAACTCGGGACAGCCGTAATAGCATAACTTAAGTATTGAAAGACCATTTTTCAAAGCAAGAAATTACGTTTTCACATGCAGTAGTTCAATAATGAACAATAACGTCGTTTTAAGTGTTTCAAACCACCTTCTTTTAAATACGCTCAATATCAAATAGATTTACTATTAATTTACACTCATTTTAGGTCCACCAATATTGACATTACCATCGAATGAATACAGGATTGATGCAGCAAGCCCTCTCAAGTTGGAGTGTATTGTTAATTCATATCCACCAGCTTCTGATGTATTTTGGAAGAAGAACGGTAATAAAATAGACCCTTCAATAAACACTGATTATACTGGATCAACTTTAAATGAATCATCTTTAACTATAGCACATCCAGATTATACATACCTTGGAGTATATGAATGCTGTGCGACAAATTCGTTCCAGGTAATATCAACGTCCTGTTCAGAGAACAAGATTATGGTAAAAGGTAAGTATCATTTTCCATGACAGGGTACAAGCTAGCTTAACATACCAATACTAAATTCTCATAATGCGTTAAACGATACAGCAAGTAGAAATATTATTGACTTGAAAAAAACATCATTCTTTTTAATTCAAAATATTCAGAATTAGATTAAAAAATTTCGAAAATGATAATTTGGTTACTGAATCATCGTTACATTTTCTTGTTTCCAATGGCAAGATGGTTTCTGTTACTCTCTGTCATATTTTGCCATGTTTCTCAAAGTTGTTTGAGTGGAGATAATAATATTAACGAACAAAATTGTCAAAAATTGAAATCTTTAAGTAAAACACCAACGCAGGTACAAAAAACCCGGAAAATTGTCACCGTACAGGTATTTCAAAAGAAATGGTGGGTAAAACCGGTTTTATTTCTTCCTTTGCAGAAGTGTCCAGTAGCAACTCCGCAAATTTAAAGGTGCAGTGTGAGCCTTTTCATTACTTGGCGTCCGTGGTCCTTCCGTCCGTCCGTCGTCCATCGCCCCTCTGATAGCTTTCAACATTTTATCCCTTAGAAACCACCGAAGCAGAGTCCATTACGAAGATTGCTCATTTTGTGCAGATCCGACAAGAAACATGACCACAACTTTCGAGGATAGGTATAATATTGGACTCGAATGGGAAAATCACATTTTCAACTTCTCCTATGAGACCACAGAAGCGAATTCAACCAAACTTTACAAGAATGATATATAAAAAGGGTGCTTATTCCGTTTTGATTTGATTAAAAACATGACCACAAGCGTGGACAAAGTTTTTAACATTGGACCGTATGGAGAAATCACATTTTCATCTTCTCTCTGTAACCACTGAAACAAGTTTAGCCAATCTTTACGGGTATGACGTACGGGGAGGGGTTCTATGCAAAGACTCGTCTTTTCGTGTCAATTGTTCAAAACATTGCTGCCGGCGCTGAACATAGTTTGACCTCAGACCTTATACAAAAATCATCCTTTTCATCAACTGCTCTCAAACTATTGCAGAAAATTTGGCTTATTGCATTGGAATTATGTCTGGAAGGTCGATTATAAAAAAAATATTATTTTAATCAGATCCGATGGAAAACAAGAACACCAGCGCTGAACAATGTTTTACCTTTTTATCCTTTGTAATAAATCACATTTTTCATCTGCTTCTATGGAATCACTAAAGCAAATTCAACTGAACTTCACAGAATTCATGTCTTGTAGATCATATACAATGATTACTCATTTCATTCTGATCCAATGAAAAACGAGTTGCCGCCGGTGCTGAATATATGTTAATATTTAACCCTTTGTGAAAAAATCGGTTTTTTTATCATCTGCTATAAACTATCGGAGCAAATTTAACTACACTATATTTAAATTATATTTGAATTATGTATAGAAAATCTTTTACTAAGATTGCTTATTTCTATTGGATCTGACAAAAACTTAGCAGCTAGTGGAGAACATAGCTTGACATTAGACCTCATTGGAAAAAAACCATCATTTTAGGTCATCGGCATAGGCATGGCTCAGAAGCATTTTGTAAGTTGAACGAGACAGGCGCCATGTCTGAGTCTCTAGTTTAAGATCGTACGAGACGAAATTTCTCTGAATCTCTGATTGAAAAGTCGGTCCTGGAGATATATACTATACCCAATGAGAAAGTCTGATGAATTTTGATGACTCTTCTTGCATAACGAATCAACTGTGAAACATAACCTCCGTAGACAGGAGATGTAGGAATATTACTTTTCTTGTTTGGGAGATCGATAATTTTGAAATCAAAGTCGTAAATTTTGTCGCAACCTTCATTCCTGAGAATGACCATTTTCGTCAAGTACATAAAATACGTAGATCTAGTTGTTTCCGATGTTTCTTTTATCTCTTATTCTGGAATATATATTGATTGGATTTATCTAGCAAAAGATTGGCTTCTTATAGAACATCATCAATGTAACTACAGGTAAAATTGAAGAGTCTAGCATCTTTTATGTTACGAGTCAGTAATCGTCCCTGCAGAATTTCAATCTCGTAGTAAAAAAAAAGACAAGAAAAAGTCTTCAAATAGAGACACAGTTCTTGTCCATTTGTTAACAAACTAGCTGTTGATAAAGAACATTTCCAAATATGACAAATGTATTATCAATTAGAAAATAAGGCATACTACACACCTGTTTTTCATCGTAGTGAACGATTTGTTTTAAACTGGTATTTGATAAAAATGTGGCTTTATAAAATAAAAGAACAAATTTTGTTGAATCGACAAAGGATGTTTGGGATTATTATAGTATAACTAATTGGCCGTCGTGAATATCAATAAAAATGTCATGAGTGCAAGACAACACAGAAGGATAAAACAAGTTACGGTACTTATTCCACAACGAGTTAAATCCACTGCGTTGATCGACACGAGTGACATTTTTATTGATATTCATGACAGTCGATTAGTAATGCTTTTTATAGATTTTGTACTCAAAACCCGATATTGTAGAAGCGGATTATTTTTTTCCATTTCAATGCGCGATTTGTTTACTTGACGATGACATTAACAATGAAAAGATTTGGAGTAAATGAGACAAAATCTCTACAAATGCATGGTAAAACCAAGCAATGGATCTACGCTTTTATTGTTGTTCTTAATCTTGAAGTCGCCATGAGGCCTTCAACAATGAGCATTTTTCATACCTCATAGCAATTTCAAGACGGCGCCTAGCATTGACGAGATATTGTGACGTCCTTACCCCAGTCACTAGAAATCCTTTATTTTCACCGCTGATAATATGACATTTATTTAACCGAGAAAACACGATAAATCACCGCTTTCTATATGTTACTTTTTATTCGAAATCAAGAGGAAGAGTAATTTAAAATCAAATGTTCTGAGAGAATGTACTTGGAAAATGAGCTCGATTTTTTTTTATTTTCCCCCGTGACTTACTATGAAAGTAAGTAGTAGAACACGGCACTTGGGACCCATAGGCCCTATGTTAAAGGTCTTCGATTTTTCCCTCCGATTGGGAGGGACTTTTCGACCAATTGTCGATCTGCTCTAGACGTCTTTTTGACGAGGTGCTTATGTATTCTGATGTGTCATTGACCTTTTGACCTCGTCCTGTATGTCTCGCCTTTGGCTTCACCTTTCTTCTGTTTAAGATGCCTTCATTCGTGAAGCTATTGCCCTTCCCTGTCTAAGATGCTTCCACAGGTATCCCCTTTAACTTAGGTCTCCTGCTAACCCTAACCCTAACTTTTAACCTTACACTCATCCTCAACACTAACCCTATCTTATTTTTGTTATGTAATGTTGTATATGTTCATGGCTTACCCTAACCCACCTAACCTTAACCTTTATTTTGACCCTGGTCATTGTGTTTTATATGTCATGTTCTCTAAGCCATACTTTAA
>MJUU01040764.1:44318-55232 GCA_002080025.1 Modiolus philippinarum
ATGGTGGTATTCATGTTCTTATCCGGTCTGACTAACTTGAAAGCGTAGTTTTTGGGTCCTCCAGTCACAAACTCTGTAATAGTGTTATCAGGTACTTCATCCGTGAGATCTCCTAAATAGTCTCCTAACTCGGGTTTCCACTCTCCAGGTTGAGATGTATAAACAATAGAATCGGTATCGGCGTATATGGCTCGCCTGTCCAATTTCTTTAAATAACTGTACAATTTTAAACGAGCTTGGGCGGTTGTATAAGCAGCAATGGCGACATTAGTACGCCCGGAGTCTTCCACAAACTCTTCTTTATACTGGTATCTAAATTCCACCATCTCATCATTGACGGGATAAACACTCATGACGATAATTTGGTCACTGGTAAACATATCGAAATAGTCCACCGGCTCACATACATGTTTGATTTGGGGTAAGTTGCTTCTTTGTCCGAGTTTTCCCCAAAAGCTATTTAACATGAGTTTAGCTAATGATCTCAATCCTGGATTTTTCTTAATGTTATTATAGTCCAGGAATATACCCTCCTTTTCATGGTACTTTCGAATATACTTCAACTTATTATCTTCGGTGACACACCACTCGGGCCAACCACTGGCTTCCTGTTTCATTTTAAGGAATGTATTGATATACTCGGTAAAAAGACCACCGGTCTTTGAAAGGGGGTCATATTGATCTCTGCCTGGCACGAGCACTTGTTACAGCCATGGCCAATATTGATGGACATCCCCAGTGGAATTCTATTCGCCAAAGTAAATATATTCAAAAGGAATTAGCAGTTGAACTACATGAATCAGCAGGAGTACCCTTAACTAAATGCGGAATCGACCAAGTTAAACACTTCCAGAATTTTCTAAGTGACTATCAAATACATGTGGTTGCCCAGGAACATTTTAATTGTATTATTTACCATGGACCCCCAGCTGAGAAGAAAATATTTTTGTATTATCATGATAACCATTATGACGTTATTACCAGTATGACTGCTTTTTTGAGTCGTAGTTACTATTGTACCGATTGTCACAAAGGATATGATCATAAAAAAGAACACGTGTGTAACAATGTATGTAATTGTTGTCATAAAATTCATGACCAAACCGAAGTTGTCGAGTGGATACTTTGTACCGATTGTGGAGGGTATTTTAAAGGATCAACATGTTTTGATCTTCACCAACAGATGACTTCAGTGGGAAACTCGACGTGTACTACGTATTATAAATGTCAGAGCTGTGGACAAACCGTGAATAAACGTATGGGAGATCATACTTGTGGAAATGTCTACTGTAACATATGTAAAGATTACTATCCACCGGGACATCAGTGTTATATGTTACCCGTGAATAACAACAATGAACAAAGGAAACAGACTTTCATTTTCTTTGATTTTGAATGCACCCAGGATGATAAGATTCTGTGTGATGAAGGATATTCACCCGACGACAACGGTAGGTGCAATCATTGTAAAACATCAACTTGTGGAGCGTTAGAACACAAACCTAATTTATGTGTGGTACATAAAGTATGTTCACGGTGCATGGATGAAAACGTGGAAAAAAATAGTATGTGTCAAATGTGTGGAAAAAACAGAGTCGTGTTTGCTGGGACCAATACAACCGATTACTTTTGTAAATGGTTGTTTTCCGGTGTCAATAGTGGAGCTACTGTTATTGCACATAACTTTAAAGGGTATGATTCGTTACCCATACTAGGATATTTGTATCAGCACGGAGTCAAACCAACGATCATAGCCAATGGAACCAAAAACATGTTCATTGAAGTACCCGGATGTCGTATTCATATGACAGATTCTATCAACTTCTTACCCGTGGCTTTAGCCGAACTGCCCAAGATGTTTGGATTGACGGAACTGAAGAAAGGAAATTTCCCACACTTGTTCAACACGAAGACCAATCAAACCACCATACTGAATCATCTACCGGATGTGGGATTTTATCAGCCCGATAGAATGAAACCTAAAGACAGAGACACCTTCTACCAATGGTACGAGACCAATTACCAACAACCATTCCATTTTCAAAACGAACTATTGAGTTACTGTAGATCTGATGTTGATATTTTGAGAAGAGCCTGTCTGACATTTCGTGCATTGTTTCTAGAGATGTCATCTACTAACGGACAGAGAGGAATCGATCCATTCAAACAATGTATCACAATAGTGTCTGCCTGTAATTTGGTCTTTAGACAGAAATTTCTACAGCCCGATACCATCGGTAATATTCCTGCACACGGATACCGCCCCTATGAGAAACATTCATTGAAAGCCATGCAGTGGATCAAATACCTATCGGAAAAGGAAGGAGTCCGTATACAGCACGCAGAAAATGGTGGAGAAAAACAAATTGGACCCTACAAAGTAGATGGATACTACGAGAACGAAAACGGAAAACACGTCTTGGAGTTCAATGGAAAGTTCTGGCATGGATGTTTACACTGTTATAGTGCTACCATCGTAAATCCCGTCAACCATGAGCGACTTGCATCAACGTACTATGGAAAAGAAACGGTATTTAGAAGAACAAGGTTATATCTACATAGGTAAATGGGAATGCGAGTTTGATAAAGAGGTCCAAGACAATGATGAATTAAGACACTTTCTTCAACAATCCCAGATGATCACTCCTTTGGAACCCAGAGATGCTTTTTATGGGGGAAGAACAGAAGCCTTTACGTTGTAAAAAGACACGTCGAATGGTGGATCCATTGATTATTACGATGTGACGTCGTTATATCCTTACATTAATAAAACTGGTAAAAACCCTATTGGGTATCCACACATCATCACCGAAAACTTCACTGATATTCAACACTACGAAGGATTGATCAAATGCCAAGTGATCCCACCCAGAGGACTGTTCATTCCAGTGCTACCAGCGAAGATCAACAATAAGTTATTATTTCCGTTATGTAAAACCTGTGCGGAATCGAATCAACAAACACCGTGTGAACATATCGATGATCAACGAGCACTGACTGGAACGTGGGTGACGGACGAAGTGAAAAAAGCTGTGGATAAAGGATATATAATTAGACAGATCTATGAAGTGTGGCACTTTGAGACTGATCAATATGACCCCCTTTCAAAGACCGGTGGTCTTTTTACCGAGTATATCAATACATTCCTTAAAATGAAACAGGAAGCCAGTGGTTGGCCCGAGTGGTGTGTCACCGAAGATAATAAGTTGAAGTATATTCGAAAGTACCATGAAAAGGAGGGTATATTCCTGGACTATAATAACATTAAGAAAAATCCAGGATTGAGATCATTAGCTAAACTCATGTTAAATAGCTTTTGGGGAAACTCGGACAAAGAAGCAACTTACCCCAAATCAAATATGTATGTGAGCCTGTGGACTATTTCGATATGTTTACCAGTGACCAAATTATCGTCATGAGTGTTTATCCCGTCAATGATGAGATGGTGGAATTTAGATACCAGTATAAAGAAGAGTTTGTGGAAGACTCCGGGCGTACTAATGTCGTCATTGCTGCTTATACAACCGCCCAAGCTCGTTTAAAATTTCACAGTTATTTGGAGAAATTCGAAAGGCGAGACATATACGCCGATACCGATTCTATTGTTTATACATCTCAACCTGGAGAGTGGAAACCCGAGTTAGGAGACTACTTAGGAGATCTCACGGATGAAGTACCTGATAACACTATTACAGAGTTTGTGACTGGAGGACCCAAAAACTACGCTTACAAGTTAGTCAGACCGGATAAGAACATGAATACCACCATCTCTAAAGTGAGAGGAATCAGCCTTAACTACATGAACTCTCTGATCATCAACTTTGATACCCTAAAACATATGGTCACTAATAAAAGAGACGATGTGAAGACCGTTACCGATGATTTTAAAATTATAAGGGACCAGAAGAGACTATTATCTATCCATCAAAATAAAGATTATAGACTAGTGTTTGATAAAAGAGTCATCATGACTGATTATTGTACATTTCCTTATGGATATTAAACACTGTAAAGATAGCATGTGGCACTCCGACCCGTGACTATCTAATGACGGAGATAATAAAATGTATATCTGTTAATATCTTGTTTATTTCAATGCTTAAAAGAAGAATACACTTAGAAGATCTAACAAAGAACAAATCAACAAAAACCAAAATAAAATAAATGAATAAATAAAAATAAACAAATATTAATGAATAAATAAATATGTAAATAAACAACGAACATAAAAAAGAAAAAAACACACAAAAATAAAATAAAAATAAAAAACAAAAAAAAACCCAAAAAAACAAAACAAAACAAACAAACAAAAACAAAAAACAAAACAAAAAAACAAAACAAACAAACAAAATAAACAAAAATAAAAGTTGTCATAGCAACTTAGGTTAGGGTTAGAGGTTCGATTAAGGAAGAATAGTATTTATAAAAGCAGAAGTAACTAAAAAGGAGATAGTTAGAGTTAGTCATGAACAAAAGACAACAAAATCAGGAAACGAATGCATAAGGATTGAGAGAACACCAGATAAATAATATATAATACATAATGTCTAGGATTAGAGTGGAAACTTAGAACAAAGGCTTAAAGTATGGCTTAGAGAACATGACATATAAAACACAATGACCAGGGTCAAAATAAAGGTTAAGGTTAGGTGGGTTAGGGTAAGCCATGAACATATACAACATTACATAACAAAAATAAGATAGGGTTAGTGTTGAGGACGAGTGTAAGGTTAAAAGTTAGGGTTAGGTTTAGCAGGAGACCTAAGTTAAAGGGGATACCTGTGGAAGCATCTTAGACAGGGAAGGGCAATAGCTTCACAAATGAAGGCATCTTAAACAGAAGAAAGGTGAAGCCAAAGGCGAGACATACAGGACGAGGTCAAAAGGTCAATGACACATCAGAGTACATAAGCACCGCGTCAAAAAGACGTCTAGAGCAGATCGACAATTGGTCGAAAAGTCCCTCCCAATCGGAGGGAAAAATCGAAGACCTTTAACATAGGGCCAATTGTCCCAAGTGCCGTGTTCTACTACTAAAGTACTATCATTCGTGGTGTTCCAATTTTCGTTGATTTCGTGATTCGCTTAAACTACGAGTTAAAATACAAACTAAATGCATTTTTTCCATAGAGTTTCAATGCATGGAATTTGAAACCACGAATTTAAGTACCCACGAAAAAGGGATATTTAGGAAAACCACAACAATTGATGTCCACAAATAAAAGTACTTCCACATTATGTCAAGAGCTTCGAAGTTTTGACTTGTTTCTGTTGTGTAGCGCTAAGAATACTAACGCTTCTTGGGTATCTGTATTCGCCTTGCATTTGGTGAGCTTCTGACATTCGTGTTTTAGTTGTTTTGATTCATTTGTTTCCCTTCCTTCACTTCTTATGTATTTAGTCTTACGGCGTCTGTAAATCTCATCTGTGACACAAAATTGCGATTGCTTTACGTTGAACATGACATCTTACCATTTCAATTAAGAATTGAATGCAATATTTTGAAGTTTCATTGGGGTATGAAAGTTTTGACCGAGTCACATTTTTAATGAAGAGCGACAGCGCTTCATGTTGAAAATGTGCACCCGGTCATTACTTTCATAATCCCTATGACACTTCAAAATAATGCATTCCATTCTTATAATTACATTTTAGAACCGAAATATAAAAACAAATTAAGTTAAAAGAAAGTACATCATATACATTGGGGTCCTATTTTTTATAAATTTATCGACCACGTGATCATGTGATCAAATGTTTTTCATAGGAATTGCATCTCCACATTTATATGACATGTGATAGAAGTTCAACTATAAATTTGACAGAATTTTAATAAATATGCATGGAATGTAATTATTAGCCAATGGTATCACTAATTCCCTCTTGTGAGATTTTTTTTCAGCAAAGGGCCAGTAATAATTAGATCAGTATTTGAATTTAAGAAAAAAAAGTAGTCATCATTTTTCTGGTATAAATTTTTATTTTTAACATAAACTGATCAATAAAGCACACCTCAATTTACTTTAAGCTTTTTTTCAAAATTTTACTTGCAGGTGAACCATACATAGAAGTGGAAAGGTCTACATATGAGTATCAACAAGGGTCGTCAGTGACACTAAACTGCAACTACACATCATACCCTGTTGCCTTTGATGTGTTCTGGGAACATGATGGTATTCGTTTGAACGAAACCACATTTCATAAAAATTTTACAGGCAGCCCTAATTTACATTTGACCTCGATGGAGATGAATGACCGAGGGGAATATGAGTGTTGTGTTGAGAATGATATCAATATAACCTGTAGTCATATAGTATTAGGAGGTAAGAGCAAATCTATCATATGATAAACGTTGAAAGGAGATGGAGTAAATACACATGAGACAAAGTCTCTACAAATGCAAGGTAGAAAATACAAAAAATACCCAAGTTGCATAAAAACAGTTAATTTCATTATGCTGTACACGTGTTTCAAGGAGTAACATCTCATCAGCAGCATTAAAATCATTAGAACCAAGTAATTGATTAACACTTTTATTGTTGTTCTCCATCTTGAGTCACCATGAAGTCTTTAACAATAAGCTGTGCTAATACCTCATAGAAAATTCAAAACTGCCCCTAACACCGGTTTTAGCGGAATGACACATCTTTTGCTAAATCCCATCAATCTATCCGCCAATAATCAATCAGCCACCAAACAGGTATTTCAACATCATATACTGGCTGTGTGATGGATGCCATGCGTGGAGCAGATCATGCTTACCCTTCCCGAGCACCTGATGATACCTCAGTTTTTATAGGGTTTCACACTGCTAGTACTTTAGTTGTGGGGCATTCTTGTTCATTTTTGTTTATTTGTTTTGTCTATGTCGTACTGTCTCAGTTCGTGTTGGATCTGAATTGCCATGATTTTTGATTTATGATTTTAGAATTCCCCATTTCCTCGTTCTTGTTACGGTATTCATTTGCCGATGGATTTACAGTACTTTCGGTATTTTGTTGTCAATTAATAAAAACCCAAAACCATTTAAAAACCGAAAAAAAAATTCCATTTTCTAGATATGATAACCTGAAAGTTAATATGGTTAGCTGAAAAGTGTTAATGTTAGTTTATATTTTTTGTTTCATAAAGAAAAACCCGTTGTAATAGTGCCACGTAAGCATGTAATTGTAACAAGAAATGAAGATGGCAGAATTCCATGTAATTTGGAGGAATCTGTACCTGAAGCTGAATTAAAATCCTGGAATATAACACTTAATGACATAATGAATGTACATTCAGGTGACGACACAGCAAAATATAGCATTGATAATGCATCTTTAATTGTTCAATCTGCCTCCTTTGATGACGCTGGATCTTACGTTTGTGTGGCAGAAAATGATTTTGGATGTACTAGCAGTGAACCTGTGATATTTTCCGTTTATGGGGGTAGGTACTTACATATATAAATATCTAATTCAAATTAGGAAAAAAAAATGATAGGAACTTGAGTGAACAGCTGATAAATAACATGGAATAGCATATGACAATAGCATGGCATAACGTTTAAAACCCAAGTAAAAATTTAAATAAAAACTGTATTTCTGTCAAACAAATAGCGATCGATGGAGGAGTCTGCTAGAGTATAAAACAAAACATTCTACAGTCAAACTTCATCGAACAGATTTACTTTAATGATTATACAAATTGAAAAGGTAACGTACCAATTAATTTCCATTTCATTAAGCGCGTGCTATTGCAAAGACGCTGATATATTGAAATGAAATGAACCTCATATTTATGATTTATTTTTTTAATGTTAATAGCAACAAATATACTATTTATTCATGATTCAAATATTACAAAGAATTCAAATGACTTGTTTGTGTGCATATTTATGTGAAATTAATCTATTTTCACAAAGACACTCGGTAAAAGGAATTTTCATGATAAAAAAAATGAAGGAAAACCGACTTTATTGTTTACGGACTTGCGAAAAAGATTAAAACGTGGAAAATAATTGAAACACGCGTACAGCATGACGAAATTTATTGTTTACTATGAAACAACTTCTATATTTTTGTATTTTATTGTGTCTTGGCTTCTTAAATGATTTTGTTAAATGATAGAGCATTTTAGAAATTTGAGAACTTCACCTACAAATTTAAATTACTAAGCAGTTAAGTATCGAGACAGACTTGTTTCTGGCTGTCCATACAGAGTTATTATGAACATGTTGTTTCTTCTAACAGATTATTATGTAGTCGAACATCGATGGCTTGACCACTCAAGGGACCGATGAAAATGGTTCGAATAAGAAGGACGTTCGCGCCATCGAGATCGAACTATGTTTAAACTTGAATAAAGATACCCGAAAAAGAGCTCCAGACGTCCATGGTGTTCGAGCTATTGCAGTTCGAGCCATTAAGTTCAACTGATAATTGAATAAAAGTATCCTTGTACTTCTGTATGCATTACCAACAAAACGAAATAAGTTAATAACAAAATACCGAAGTTCCTGAAGAATATAAAAAGGCCTGTGAGTGTCATTAATTTTGGAACTTCCGGGTACATAAATTGCGCTTATAAGTTGCATTTTGCTCAAATATAAATGATGTTTTATGAGAAAAAAAAAATCAAACGTCATAATACTCAGCCTTTATGTTTTGGCGGGAAACATTTTATCGTAAATTCTCGTAGTCACGTGACGAGACTTTCAGACCGCATAAGGATATTATGTATATTTCATTAAGAAAAAGATTTGTTACAGTATAACAATTGTTAATTTGACTTTTAGTTTCAGTAACAACTCCACAAACTCAGTATAGTGTTGTTTATAGCGAGTCTATATTAATGAACTGTACCATTCAGTTTAAGCCTAATTTGACAGATGTTCAATGGACACATAACGGATCTTCTGTAACAGTGATTGCAAGTAGTACGGGGAAATATACCGGTTCAACAGAATCTGTTCCACATTTAACTATTAATAATGCCATATATAATGATAGTGGGACGTATACTTGCAAGGCATGGAATGATTACGAAGAAAGTGAAAGTGGAAATATAACAGTACAAGTAACAGGAGGTAAGTTAAAAGTTTTCTAATTGAAATATTTATCATCGGTAGTTTGTATGATTTTCCTTTGATCTAAAGAGACTGATAATGTCAGTATCACCGAACTGGAATCGGTCAATGTGAAGGCGTCACCTGACGGTTGCTATGCTGACGTCATGTTTTGTTACTATTTGTCGTCTTCATACGCTTAATACGTTGAATGAAGAATGCTTATAAATTATTGCAATAAACAATGAATAACTGTAGCACAAAGCAAATTTCAGCTTATTGCAATTTATTGTAGAGTTCTATTTATCATCTGGTGAATTACCGATAAATGAAATATAGCGAATTTTGTTTTTAATTTTGACTTTATCACGGCGTAACGCATCAAGCTCGCCCTAACG
Organism: Modiolus philippinarum; assembly: GCA_002080025.1. Taxonomy (NCBI): domain Eukaryota; kingdom Metazoa; phylum Mollusca; class Bivalvia; order Mytilida; family Modiolidae; genus Modiolus; species Modiolus philippinarum. The sequence continues at coordinate 53,763 of MJUU01040764.1, forward strand.
GGCACACTTGATACTGGCTGTGATAAAGTCCGTATCAAAAACAAAATGTCCTATATTCCATATTTATCTTACCTTTACTTACTGCATTGTATTTTCAAAACAATCATGTTCTTAAGTCCCTACCCTCTTCCGTAATTTTTGGCAGTTCTAGCCGAGATGTTTTGTAATATTATACTATTATGGTTGGTTACTACACCCAGTAAATCAGTATAGAGGGAAAGTTTTTGTTTGCTGTTGCAGTGCTCAAATCAAGTTGCATGCTCATCTGTTTATGTGGTTTGATACCTTATTTCGTCGGATTTGTTACTGTGACAAGCTGTGAATCAATAACAGTATCTGTACAAAAATATTTGTTCCATTGCATCACATTAACGGAAACTTCGGTATTTTGTATCAATTTGTCGGAGTCTAGTTGATACAAAGTTTGTAGCCAGGTGCAAAAAATTTTAGCAACATTAAATATAAGTATACAATTTGGAGATTTAAGATATCTTGATTTACCTAAAACAGAAATTGAATTTAACTGATTAAAGGTAAATTGTTTGAATGATTTTGGATTGTTCTATCCCAGAAACAAACAAATGAACTTGAATATATTGAATATATTGAACTTGAATAGTGCTAATGTTCTTTGATTTTTATGCACTGAAATAATTATTTTGTTCTTTTGCTAAATGGTAATCATGTTTAACTTGATTTACTTTGGTTAATTTCCATGTTTCGCGATGTTTTTGAACGGAAGTTACTGGACGAACTGAATGAATGATTGCTTAATCTGAAAACAAAGCATTTTAACTTTATGAAAGAAGTATAAATTAAACCGAGCATTATGTCAAATCTCCACATATTTTCACATTCGAATATAATACAAGAGGGTTAATTTTGACATAATCACCAAAATCACTGTACTTCAGGTACGTTCTGAAGTTAAGAATGTTTGTCAGTTTTGTTGCTATGTGATCGATTTTTCTGCAACGTTCGGCTAGTGCTCTTGAGTTTGATTTTGTGCTTTTATTTTTTGTGTTTTTGTAGCTGTCTCATGTCTTTGTTTTTTCTGGTTAGTGTGGAAGTACTTTTAATCGTAGACATCCATTTTCGTGGTTTTGAAAAATATCACTATTTCGTGGGCACTTAATTTCGTGGTTTTCAATTTCATGTATTAAACTCCATGCAAAAGGGAACATAAATTTGTGGTTTTAGCGAACCACGAAATCCACGAAAATTGGAACCCCACGAACAAAAGTACTTTCACAGTATGTCATGTCTTCGGATTTGATTTTTGTAATTCATTTGTACTTTGTCACTGCAGTATTCCGCTGCCGTTGTTTCTATACAAAAAAATACCGAAGTTGCATAAAAAGCAGTAAATTTCGTTATGCCGTACACGTGTTTCAAGGAGTTACCTCTATCAGCAGCATTAAAATCAAATGATATGGAAAGCCATAATCCAAAAGTAGTCAAAAAGAAGTA
>MJUU01040766.1:5232-15801 GCA_002080025.1 Modiolus philippinarum
ATATTTATGAAAATAGCTAGTATGTCAAATTCATATAAAATATACTGATTACATTTTCAATTCAAGACATCTACAACAATAAAAAATATCGACAGAATAATTTCCTACTTTTGACAACAATGCGAGATCCGAGATCATTACCGTATTACACAAATAATTTTTTAAACCAAATTCTGAACATTATGTCGAAGCGCTGGTTACCAGACCGTTAAAATCTATAATAACATTTGCTACTATTGCAAATCAATACTTTAAGTGTTGTTGAACAATTTATATACTTGATGCATTTATTTGAAAATTAGTTGTCTTAGGTAAGTTAGTTTAAAATTGAGCAATAACGGTGCATTATTTGAATGTCCGTTTGATGGCAAAAATGCAGCTTACAGGCGACGCGTAGTGGAGCCTGTAAACGGATATTTTTGACTGTCAAATCAAGACTGACTCCCCTGGACATTAAAAAAAATGTACTATTATTGCGATTCTGATGCAAATTAACAATTTCGTGTTTTACTTATATTTAAAGTAGTTATAAGTTGAGAAGGAACTAGACTAGACAGGGAACTTGCTTTGTGCAAGGCATGCAAATAGTGCAATTGATGGTCAGTTTTGAACAACCAATTTATCTGTTACATAAATGTTGTATTAGAATTGTAAATAACATTCTTGAAGTCAGACCAACAGCCGAAATACTGAAAGAGTGGTTTAAATTTTAAGCTGAAAATTAGTCTAGAGGTTATTTGAAGAATGACCAGTCATGTCATGAACTTTTTTATTGCATGTTGCATTATTTTTGAAAAACAACATAATTTTTAACCACGATTGCGGTAAATATTTCACCAATTAAAAACTTAGCATTACTTTTTTCGTTTTTTGCCAACTACTAACAATGATTGATTGTTTGATTGACCATGCATGCCATGAGTAACATTTTTATATGTTTAAAGCTATAAAGGTTCTTCATGTTAATCCCAATATTTTACCACGAATACTACCAGCTGTGTTTTAATCGGTCTAAAATTTACATTACACAAAAAAATAAATAAATAAAATCACGAGTTGATTCAGTTACCAACAAATACCCGTTGGTATAAGTATCAGCTCTTACCGAAAACATTGGTTTCATTTGCTGCAAGCTTGCTGCAATTTAGCTGCGAAACACCTGCGATAAATATCTTAGTTTACTACAGGTCTGTTTCAAGTATGCAACAGACCTACATGCAAATGAGGTTTGCTGCGGGTATGCAGCTAAACATTCAGCTTTTCAAATATGGAACATTTGCTGCAACCCTGCTGCAAACGTTTCTGCAAACAAGCTGCGAACATTGCTGCAAACTTCTCGCAAACACGGAACGTTTGCAGAAAACTAAAATATACACATTTGTGTTTGTTACATGAACATTTTAAGTTCAGTATGTAAAAACTTGAAAAGTGACATATTATTGAATAATCTGAAACTTTTGGCACTGTCAGCTTATAATAATCTTCTCATAATTTCAGTAACTTCGGTAGTTAGTTATTTATTCATTTTCAAACACGCGTTGTTTATAATATGCATTTAAATATTTCTGACTCACCGATTTTTTTATTCGATTAAGGGCATATCCAACAGTTTCATGTTATATTGTCAATATTTCAACCTTTAGATATGTTGTAAAACAAATACCGAGGATTCCAAAAATGTTAAGAAAATATTGGGTCACCGATCTTGTTTCCATGGAAATTATGGTTAAACATTGATCATTTTTGCGTCTATCCAAGAAAAATCAAGTTCTAGCTTGAAAAATAATTAGGAAATGATTTTCAATGTAATCGCTACCAAAGCAACTGAAAAACAAAGTCAATGTTTTAAAGATTTACGGAAAATAAATTTGACATGATAAAGTATGTTCTAGTTCTCAAAATCACTGAATATGTAGCACTAGTAAAAGTGGGATAAAATGTTCCATTCCGAATTCAAATTTACATTTTTTAAAGCTTTTCATTTTGTCGATTTTATGAAATTTTGATATTGTGTACTTCTAATAATATGATACTCAAAAATTTCAAAAACAGTCTAGGTCACCGATTCCGTTTCCGAGATAATCATTAAAACATGCAACTTTTAAATAATCTCCCATGGGCTTCCTCTGAAAAGTTCGCCAAACTGGAAGGTGCAAATTAACTTTCTTCGAAAACAATGGGAATTACTTTGTGACGTTACATTTTTTCAACGTCATATTCCCGGAAAACATTGCCTTCTTTTGCGTTTCGTATTATCTCCCCTGAAACTATTGGATATGCCCTTAAAAGAGCAAATTTCCTAAATAAAATCGAATTAATTTGAATCCAATGACTGACAAAACATTAAGTCTCAACTGAAGCCAGTATTTAACTAATTGATACCAATATAACACTCTCTTCTGAGCACATCAAATATTATGTAAATTAAGCACTTTTTCATAACATGAAATAAAATCATGCTAGTAAATATACTTACCCACTTCACGATAAACAAAAAATCTTTAGTTTTGAAAGAAAAAAACTTGTCTTCTGTACAAAAATACTAGTAAATGATATACTCCCTTATAAAACACTCATAACCTCTTTCTTGTACATATTCAAAAGTAAATGTTATGTTCATTTCATTGGCTTATTTACTTACTGTTTCTGTTAATTACTTCCTGTGAAATGTTTCTTCAAACATTCTGCAAACATCAGATGATAAATAAAGTTTGCTGCGAAGATTCTGCAAATATATTATTATGATTAAAAAGTTTCCTGTAAACATTTTGCAAACATGAATAAATACACAAAGTTTTTTGTGATGTTTGCATTATGTTTGCAACTAGCGGCGAATACCTGCAAACAAGAAATTTCTCTTCCTGCGAACAAGTTTGTTTGCTACAGACTTGCAGACCAACCCATTTTTAAGGGAGAAGTGTATAAATTCATAGAAATTTACTGGTGTTTTTTTTTTGGTCACATTATAATTTCTTTACAAACATTGAAGCTCTCTGTTTTGTATCGCACTTAACTCAGTAAATGGCCTTGATACTGGATTTAGCCTCCTATTTCGACATTTTGGTAAAGAGAATTATCAGTTTATGATTATGGATTCCCATTTCATTTGATTCTAATGCTGCTGATGAGCAGTTTCTCCTTGAAACACAAATTTACAGTTATCATGCAACTTAGGTACTGTTGTATTTTGTCATGCTAAATATAGCTGACTTTTTTTATCTAATTTTGTTTATATTTCTAATTATTGATGGTTATCTTGACTGAAAAAATATCAAATATCAATAAAATTTCGTTATTTTATCGTTTTATAAAATTAATTAAACTAAAATAAAAAGACTTGTTTATTATGATTTATTAATTTTATCTGTTTTAATGATATCTTAGTTGTCACTGATAATATCTGAAACTGCTGCGATTCTACACGTCGCACTTTAAACAAAATACACATTTATTATTAAGCACGTTATTTTTAAACACAAGGCGAGTAAAAATATTCCATGGCTTAACTTATTTTAAAAGTATCGAATGGCAAAAGGGGAATAATGAGCTGTTTCATTATTCACAATAGGAGCTGATCATTGTTACCTTCCGGAACACCTGATGATACCTCTATTTTTGTAGGGGTTTACACTGCTGTACTTTTATGGCGTTCCTGTTCTTTTTTGTTGTTGATATTTTGTCTGTCAGGTTCTCTCAATTTGTGTTGGATATAAAATGCCGTGTTTTGATTTTATTATTTTGCCCCCTTCCTTTTTGCGTCTGTATCAGTTTGCCAATTGTTAATTTTACTAAGGACCTAATTTTGATAAATTGTTTGATGAATACTTGTGAGGTTTTGATGACAAATAATAAGCTTCCATTTTAATTTCAACACAATTTATTGTTTTCAAACTAAAATAAAAATGGCTAATATCACTACCATGTTTGTTCTTTTACTGGGGTTTCAAATACGGTAGAAACGTTAATCAACAAGTAGAATGTCAATTCATTAAATTTTGTTGGGATGATTTTGGCATTGCCTTTTAAGTGTTAAAGAAATGTGCAAAGCTGTTATATTTGAGCTATAAAGGATCCGAAATTTTAATAAATTGTATTCAAACTATAATTATGTCTGAACTCACATATTTCATTAATGTGAAACTGACTCCTGGTTAATGTTGCATGGTTGCACCGAGTTATGCACTGTGGATTATAAGTAAGGATAAGAGTTTGCGCCTGCAATGGTAGAAAATAATAATCAGAAGCCACATTTTACGAGGGAACTGCACTATAACAGTTTCAACACATTAGCAACACGATTTTCTATCCCTTTAAAAACCGATTGAAATAACTGTTCTGGGGTATTATATACTGAAATATTGAATGCAATTTTAGCTTTGATTCAATATTGCAGACATGATTGCTAGCAAGGGCATAGTGTTTCACGAGCAGTGTGGTTTTCGTAGAAAACGCAGTTGCATTGATCATATTTATAGTTTGATGATCGTAAATTGTCACGCCTTTCAATATTTGCCTGTTTCATAGACCTGAAAAAGGCTTTCGATAATGTTAATAGAGATTGTTTGTGGTTTAAATTACAAAAGTTTGGTGTAAAAGGGAAAATATTGAATGCATTTAAATCCTTGTATGACAACACAACTTGTTCTGTGCGTGTAAATAATTCTCTCACATCAATGTTTTCTGTTTCTTGTGGTGTTAAGCAGGGTTGTTTAATTTCCCCTATACTGTTTGCATTATATATAAATGATTTAGCTACAGAAATAAAGTCTTTAGGTATAGGTATCGATGTTGATAATATTAATATTATCATTTTACTTTATGCAGATGATAACGTTTTACTTGCACCAAATGAGGTTAATTTACAAAGTATGTTAAATTGTGTAAATCAATGGTACTATAAATGGAGGCTTAGTGTTAACTGTAGTAAATCAAATATTGTGCATTTTAGACCTAGCTCTGTTCCTCGTTCTACTTATAATTTTTGCTGTGGCAATGATAATTTAGTGTATGTAGACTCCTATAAATATTTAGGCATATCGTTCTCCAAGCATGTAACTTGGTGTAAAGCCGTCCAAGAACTGTCAAAATCAAAAATAGAGTATTGAGCTGTGTAATTACAAAATTTTTATGCTTGCGGTGGAATGACTTTTCAAGTGTTCACAAAACTATATGAAAGTTTGGTACAGCCTATTCTACTATATTGATCGGCAATGTGGGGACTGAATGAACATAAATTAATTAAATCGTGCTGCAAAGGTGTTCCTTGGAGTGACTAAATGGACTAGTAACACTGCAGTGCATGGTGATCTTGGTTGGCTTTCTTGTCTTGCCAAGCAGAGAGTTGAAGTGTTACGTTTTTATTATAAACTTGAGAACACTGATAACTCCCGTTTATTATTTAAAGTACATCAGTGGTCCCGACGTAAACGTAGATCATGGAACTTTAATGTTACTAAATTACTTCGATCTATTGAACTTGACAATTTGTTGACATACATAATAGGAAAAGAACTGTTTATGAGAGAGGTTATTCGTAAAATTAGAATGTTTGATGAACAGTCATGGTTCTCCAAACTTTGGAATGACAAATATGTGTGAATGGTAATAAGTTAAGACTTTATAGACGTTACAAAAAAGACCTTTTTCCTGAACATTATGTCGTTAGTACTATGCCACGCCACCTACGTAGTATGTGTAAACTTAGACGTGGAACATTACCGTTGTCTATTGAGACAGGTCGTTATATGAAACCACCAATACCGTTACAGGAAAGACTTTGTCCGTTTTGCCTCAATTCAGTTGAAGATGAGATTCATTTTTTTAACTGATTGCGACATCTATAGTGATTTAAGGTATAATTTGTTTAACAGAGCTATGGTCATAAATAATTCTTTCTCAACATTGTCAAATCTAGAAAAATTTGTATTTTTTGATGGAAAATATTGAAGTGCAATATGAATTAGCCAATTTGGTATATAATATGATTCGAAGGCGACGTGCCTTGGTTGATAATATTGCTATATCTTAATACATTTATGGCAGGATAAATATATATATATACCTTTTTGGTAATATCGAAAAACAGGTTTTTTTTTCTTTATGTTTTGTATATTAGTAGAATTATTTACTTATGTCACCTTTTTTATTTAATTTATTTATTTTATTTTATTTTATTTGTTCATTTTTTTTTATTAATTAATTAATTTATTAATTAATTTATTTATTTATTTAGTTAAAAATCTTTTTATCTTTTATTATGTCATGTTTTTTAATTACTTTTTATAATCATATTTTCCTTTTTTTTATCTTTCGAAGATATTATTATATTGTATGTCAAACTGTGTTCATGGTGTCTCGTAAGGCAATACTGGCTGGGTATTTGTCTTATTTTATTTTGTATATATGCATGTTATCTGTTTTATATTATGTAGACAAATATGTGACACTTTAATAAAATAAAATATTATTATTATTATTATTATGATATGTAGTAGTGGTAAAATTGGTCATTGATTAGCGGAACATTTCAACACAAGTGAACTTGTCTTTCCATCTGGCAAAAGTTATGATTTATATATTTAATATAAATCGGGTTTATACGCAAATAATTTTACAGTCCCTTTTGGCACCTCTTGTATCACGTGATTATCAGCATTGTAGTGTTTTGTATAGACAACATGGTCGCNAAAAAATCCGGATTTTGTAGACATCATTGCCGCGATTGGGAATTTTCTTGTTTGGGGAATGGGGCCGCCAGGAGGGGAATGGGGCCGCCGGGCGGCCCTAAATTATATAGTAGCGTCATCCCTGAAACTTAGATGTGGAACATTACCGTTGTCTATTGAGACAGGTCGTTATATGAAACCACCAATACCGTTACAGGAAAGACTTTGTCCGTTTTGCCCCAATTCAGGTGAAGATGAGATTCATTTTTTAACTGATTGTGACATCTATACAACGTAGTGATTTAAGTTATAATTTGTTTAACAGAGCTATGGTCATCAATAATTCTTTCTCAACATTGTCAAATCTAGAAAAATTTGTATTTTTGATGGAAAATATTGAAGTGCAATATAAATTAGCCAGTTTGGTATATAATACGATTCGAAGGCGACGTGCCTTGGTTAGTAATATTGCTATATCTTAATACATTTATGGCAGGATAATGTATATATACATTTTGGTAATATCAAAAAACAGGTTTTTTTCTTTATTTTTTTGTATATTAGTAGAATTATTGACTTATGTCACCTTTTTTATTTAATTTATTTATTCTATTTTATTTTATTTGTTCATTTTTTTTATCAATTAATTAATTTATTTATTTATTTATTTAGTTAAAAATCTTTTTATCTTTTATTATGTCATGTTTTTTAATTACTTTTTATTATCATATTTAACTTTCTTTTTTTATCTTTCGAAGATATTATTATATTGTATGTCAAACTGTGTTCATGGTGTCTCGTAAGGCAATATTGGCTGGGTATTTGTCTTATTTTATTTTGTATATATGCATGTTATCTGTTTTATATCATGTAAACAAATATGTGACACTTTAATAAAATAAAATATTATTATTATTATTATTATGATATGTAGTAGTGGTAAAATTGGTCATTGATTAGCGGAACATTTCAACACAAGTGAACTTGTCTTTCGATCTGGTAGATGAGATTGTTAATGCTTTTGAAAACAAACATTCTTGGTTGCTCTGAAATACAACTTTAGACATTTTCTTTGCCTATGTATTCATACAAACGATAAAGTGAATTTCTTTTTCTCTACGGGGTGAGGTAAAGTCTGATCTTTTAAGAGAAAAAATAGGCATGCAACTTTTAAAAGTGAAAGATCAGAGTGGTATTTTCCCACAAATGAATAGATATTTCACTGTAGAATGTTGTTCTTTGTTCTAGGTTCTAACACTAAGGGTTTGGTCCTGTACAAATGTATTTTTTATTATTTGATGTTATTTTCTAACTAATTCGAAGTTTTAATGATTATTTCATAAAACAGTAAAAGTAATAAAAATTCTTTAATCGAAATTTCCAGTACAAGAAGATTCTCTGAATATGGAACAATCAATTTATTGTGTCTTTTTATGGGCTATTGTTGGCTTGCTTTGGGATTCTATGTTGTAAACAATCCCTGCAACCTAAGACCTCTTTATACACAATATTGGTTGCATTGGTCATGTTGGTGTTCATTTCTATATCTTTTAAAATGATTAGTGTCCGAGTCTGCCAGAAGATTGGAAGTAGTCATCCACTGGACTGTATAATAATCTTCTATATCTGAATTAATTAACACATAACATATATTCCTGTATCATGCAATAGTGATTCAGTTCTAGGTAAATCAAACATGGTTGAGATAGAGTAAGAAACTTTATTGAAACATAGGACGATTTCTAAATATTGGTTCAAAGAAAATTTGAGTCCAACCGTTCCATTAGTGCTATCAGCACTTTGATTGGAACGAAGTTTTTGAAGCGTGGGTTGATCTGCAAACAAATCAAAATATTACGGAAGAAAAAGACTTAGTTTGCTGTAATATTTACACCTGATCTATCCCAATGAGCTTGAAATTAAAGAGACTACTGATACACCTATTTCAGCTTCGTACTTAGATCTGTTTATATACATTGATGAAGATGGACGTTTGAAATCTAAGCTAAATGACAAACGTGATGATTTTAACTTCCCAATCGTGAATTTTCCCTTTCTGAGCAGCAATATATCTACCTCTTCCAGCCAATGGAGTGTACATTTCACAGTTGATTCGTTACTGTCGCGCATGTAGTTTATACAGCGATTTTTTGAATAGAGCAAAAGCACTGTCCCAAAAGTTGCTTAGTCAGGGATTTGTTCAGCCTTTGTTGCTTTCATCCCTTCAGAAATTTTATGGCCGTCACCATGATATCATTGACAGATATGACGTGTCTTTGTTCCAAATGAAAACGGACATTTTCAGCTAGATTTCACGTCTTCACGGATTTGACATAACCGGTTTTGACTCAACCCTGGATTGACTCACTGATAGTGTGACGGGTGCCGCTAGTTGGGAAGGACATGCTTACCCTTCCGGAGCACCTGATGTCACTCCCGGTTTTCATGGGAGTTCACACTATGAGTGCCTTAGTTTTTAATGTCGTCTTTTTATTTCCGTGCTTGTAGTTGTCTAACGTCCTTGTTTTGTCTTTATTTTTCTCTGTTGCCGTTTTTGCCATGTCTTCGGATTTCGATTTTTGTAGTCTTCGCTTCCCTTGTTCCCTCGGTATTCTACTGCCGTTGTTTGGAATAACAAAAATATAACAATTGGAAATAACTCTGTTTTTTTATAATTCATGTGCAGAAAAGGGTGTCTGGCTTATAATTGACTTACTAAATGAAGAAGCATATTTTTACAATTAAGAAGAATTTCAAAACATTTATAGCATTAAAAAAACAAACTTCCTAACTTATAATGGTTTAATTTGTTCAGTAAAAAAGTATGTAAAAGATTGAATTTGATTGTGAAAATTTGTCAAAAAGTATTTGACCAATTTTGCCATATAGTATTAGAATATTTCTCAAGTCAACAAAGGGCTCCAAGGATATGTATAAAATTTTAAAGAAAGACGACGCTAGACCAAGCTCGGAAGAGAAATGGTCTATAATTATGAATAAATGTAACCTTGAATGGAAAAAAAATTATAAACTATCTTTTATTACCACAAAGAATTCCAAATTACAATGGCTACAATATAGAATAACACATAGAATTTTAGAAACTAATGAGTTTTTAAATAAAATAAAGGTTAAACAAAGTAACAAATGTGACTTCTGTATAGATGAAATAGAAACAATTGAACATATATTTTGGTCTTGTCCAAAAGTTTTTGACATATGCGAGAATTTAAATCAATGGTATAGAACAAAAACAGGGATAAAATTGCCATTATTGAATGAATATGAATGTTATTATTTTTTCGACTGTTAAACAAAAGTCCAATAAATTATATCAGAAATTTGATACTGTTACAAACAAAATTTTATATATACCGAACCAAAATAAATGGTCAACAATTGAATGACTTTGCCTAAATAAATAACCTCAAAGAAAATTTATATTTTGAAAGACACTTATATTATAAGAATAAACCATTACAAATTGCAAATACTTGCTGGGACCCCATTGATCCACTTCTCGACTAATTTGTTTATATATGTTCATAAGCAAAAGTAAGTTCAGTATTTTTTATAACTAGATCTGAAAATTACGGTATATCCTGTCCAAAAACAACCTTTGTTATTATCCTTTTTAAAATTCTATGATTTTTAAAATCAAACCTTAAACTAATTAATACTCAATTTAACTTTGTCATAATTTTATGTACATAAATTAATGCATGCTTTATTCAATTGTCAATATTGCAGAATGCCATTAATACCAATAAAACATTACAAAAAAAATAAAGAACACACAGAGAAAACTCATCTATCCATACATGTATACACCATCATAGCCAAAATATTTCGCAAATAGTCAATGAGCAGAAGAAACTTATGATCAGTTTAAAAATTATATTTT
>MJUU01040766.1:16493-36147 GCA_002080025.1 Modiolus philippinarum
GGACCACTTGCGGTTGAATTAACAACTGGACAAATCGAAAAGTCATAAGACCATAAATCATACAATTAATAAAAATTTTATTAATGTTACAATACAAAACATTCAAATTCCATGTAAACCAGTATGAATTACACTAACTATTAATGACTTTATTCTAATTACAGCTCTGGTAGAAAGAATCGTAGAGTTTTTGACCATCATTGAACATTGTGCAGTCACTATTATCATCAATCTACATTTAGTGCTTGTTGAAACACATGTGACAGAAAGATGGACTGGTATCCGCTGTTCGTAGTCATTATTTTTATAGAAGGAACAATACTGTTCATGTTGTCCGGGAACAAACATAATTATACAGATATGCTCTTTATCATTTTTACGGTCGGTTCTATTCATTCCGTTCTATGTTTCTTCATGGTCATTAATACAGTATGGTATGCTAATGCTCTTGATATATTACGGAACAATTCCATGTATATACACTGGTTTTTAACGGTGTGTTTTACATTCAGCGTTGTGTTAAGTTTTACGTGTTATATGCTTGAAAAATGGTCAACTAGGATTTATTTTGGAATTTCACTTGGAGTTCTGTATTTGTTGACTTTCGAAATAACAGAAGAAAAATTGAGAATCATGGGAAGAGTTTCCGACCACACACCATTACCTAATATAGAAATTCTGACGAGAGACGACAGCAATCTGACTGCTGAATGGTTTGTCATAATAGGTCATAGAAGTATTGTACTTTTGCTCGAATATATATTAGTCTATATTCCAGCATCTGTTATATTCTACAAGAAATTTCATCTATCAACTTTTACCATTCAAGGTAATTAGATATAATCCATTATCATAGATTACAAAAATACTCACATGTTGACACGGAGTTTCCTTTTATAACAAGAAGGGGGGAAATCAGAAAGGTCAATACTTATTTGCATATATCAGAATTACAGCTGAACGGATCTGAGAAGTTTATCAGAAACAACTGCAGTTCATCTTGACGTTAACGGAAGTGCAGTATCTGGCTGAGTATATGTACGTGTGTCTAAATCTCAATCGTAATACATGTAGCAAGCATCAAAGAAGTGAGATAATTTTCACTGAATCAAAATCAAAATTTACAACCGAGGCTTACATTCTGTTTTGACTCATCAAAATAAAATTTACTAAAATTATATATGCATAAGAAACGGGAAAGAGTGAAACCATATACAATATTGTCTTTTTATTTACGCTTAAGGTAAAATTTATGACTCCGGCCCAGTACAAATTTTACATCTTGGCTGACCGTATCAATATAGATAAATTATGATATTGACATGTAAAGTTTATTGAAATTTACCAGATGAATACCATGTTGTTTTGTTGTAGTTACATGCATCTTTTAGTCTTTTTGTCGTATAATGGATAGCAGATTAAAAGAACAATTTGCCAGTTGATTCCACCTTTGTTGACGTTCCTTCAACCATTGGGTAAATAAAGAATGAATGAATGAATGAACTTTATTTCTCAAAAACTACATACATAGTTACAGAGAATATATATATATGTAAACAATATAGATTTACAGCACGTGTGAACAATATGGAGTTAACCAGGAGGAGTGACCCTCACATTAATAATTTTGATAAACCTACATAATTTTTCTAATACAATATAATTATTTGAAGTAAACAACTGTTGATATTTATATATATTTGGTCGTTTTGTACAATATATTGGCAAAAGAAATTAGTGTACAGGTTTTTGTCATTTAGCAATGAGTTACTGCAAACCAATTTTAGGGGGGGGTGTCATAAACTTGGTATGAGTTATGAGTCATTGTGCAAGGCATTGAAGTGCCTTTAAGATGAAGAACAACAATAGAGCTATGTTCCAATCGTTGGCTTTACCGTGTTGGTGTAGAAACTTTTTCTTATGAACACTTTCTCAACATCCATTCATTACTTTACTTCAAGAGTTACTAAAAGGAATCATCGTTTGAAGGATGTATGCTATATATTTGTTCCAGACAATACGCGTATTTGGACCGTACGCGTACGGTCCGGACCGTATGCGTATACTCATATGGTCCGACCGTACGCGTATGATCGGACCATACGCGTACGGTCGGACCGTATGAGTATACGTGTATGGTCTGCAACGAGCTCGACCATACACGTATATTTAGACCGTATGAGTAAAAAGAAAAAGACAGACACTAATTACTATCAAAACTGCTAGCACAAACTTCCACTGAAAACCGTATAAATTATTATGTCTTAAAAAAAACTAATAAATAACTAATATTACTGAAATTAAATTATAGAAACAGTGAAATAAAAAGCATGTTTTCACATTTTCGCAACTAGTTAAAGGTAATACATAAACTCATTTTTACATTGAGAAGTTTTGTTCGTTGACACGGGGTTTTCCTTTATGGAGCACTGTGTAATTTCCGCTGAGATTTTGGAATTTGAACCCTTTTTGGGGTAATTTGGAAAAATGTTCCTTATAGATGGTTTTCAATGTTTTTTCTCAGGATTTTCAGACAATAAGACCATATATTTTATTTCAATTAACATTCCATTTATTTTTTACGAAACACTAACGATCAATTAATAAGTCAATTTTATAACTTTAGGCATCTCCAAAACATAATTACAGTAAAGTACGGTCCAAATACGCGTATGGTCTAGAACATATTTAAATCATTTATGGCGTACTTGCTTTCGGAGTATTTGCTAAATAAGTTTTTGTTTTTTGACGATCCCATATTAATACATTTTATCATATATTCAGTTATAAATACAAGAATCCTGCATGTGTAATACAGACGTCATGTTTCGTCCTGTATCTTCACCCCGTGATGATATCGATATCAGTCACGGCTGCTACCCTTTATTACACACCTAAAAAATCTGTATCAAAGGTCACGTGTTATTTCAATTGGAAAACTACTAAGACCTTTATTCTTTTTCAAATATATGATAAACAGTATATGACATGGGTAAATCCGTATTACATGCTGTATCAACCCTCGACCAATATCATCCCTCAGGCAAGCCTTCGGGATGATATTGACGTCTCGGGTTGATACAGCATGTAATACGGATTAACCCATGTAATATTCTATATAAATAGAGAAATGGATGAATAACAAAATATGAAGCGTCGTTTGACATCTATTCACGCTGTCGGTTCTATGTGCCATCTTGAAACTATTGTGATAATTGTTAAAAACCTTGAATGTGTTGATATAATATCCAACCGCTTGCCCTTACCACGTTTTTGGTGTAGATATTTCTTTTCGTGTGCATTTAATCCAAATATTTTCGCTGTAAACATGAATTAAGCAATTATTTTAAGAAAGCCCTTATTAATTAAAGTACACCCCAACAGAAAAAAAACGAATAGTAAAACAAAAACAAAACAAAACGAAATAAGTAATTTGATAGGATACAGAAAATACACCATACCTCTCCATATTCCTTGGATTATCATTATTCTGATCGTGTATTGTTTATATTGATATAGTAGAGAAGATATCAATGATATAGTAGAGAAGATATCAAGAAGCACTTATAATGGCCAAAAAATTACAATCACATTTTTTCAACCTTCGAAGGAACTGCACAAGAAAAGCAGACAATGAAGGAAACTCGGGATATCCGAATTAAGTATACCAGCACTTGAAATACATGTATCTAGCAGTAGGGGTTAACTGGGTTATTGGTACAGTACATCTCATTTCCCTATTTTATCATATGTTTCGTAATAAATAGAGACGATACAGTGCATGGCGTTCATTCCGTATTCACACTATGACGTCATATCCTTTATCGCATGGCTTACCCTTTATCGCATACCCTTTATCGCATGGCTTACCCTTTATCACATACCCTTTTTCGATTTTTTTTTTCAATTTTACATTTTTTATTAAAAAAAATTTCGGGGGTTAAACTTTTTTTGGGGGGTCAAAAAATATTTTTGGGGGAGGATAACAAAGCTTTGTTTGGCCCTGGTGCTGATATTGGTAACTCGGGATGATACGGCATGTGATACGGATATTCCCTATATATCAAACATACATATAAAACTCAATACAGGTAGACTACTAACTCAAAGATTATAATCTTGAGAAGGAATGAATAAGACAAAAAATGTAATTTATAAAGATGTGTCAAAGAGTGCTTATATCTCTATGTAAGCGGGCAACTTGTGCTTTTATATAGGAAATTCTAGCGATGAGTTGATTTAAAAGCAATCATGCACTAACGTACAAATGTTCAATGTCATACGTTTATTAATTTGTATTTTGTTAATTTTTCAGAGTGGTGGAAGTCAGTGACTAATGAAAATTGCACAGGGTGTAAATTTTTTGCAGCATTGGGATATTTTAACCTGCTTTTCTATTTATCAGTAATCTGGTGCATTAAGCCATCTCATTACATTGTATGCCATCAATTTGAATTGTGTTCGTCTGTACGACCTGATATCATACCGATGATGCCATTTTTAACATCATATGTACTGCTTTTGATTCACATGCTGAAGTTTTTTTGTGTTGACAAAGGATATGCGCAAAGCCAATGTTCTGGAAAGGAGTCTGTGCAAAGCCAATGTTCTGGAAAGGAGATCTTAATGTTGAAGTAACTAAACCTACCAGACCAAATGTAACATTCCCAGGGTGAAAAATAATAACTTATTATTCAATTTTTTTTCTGGAGCTTGAGAAATACTTTAAAATATCAATAGAGAAGATACATGTATATACATAAGTAAAAGACGACCTTCAAATACAATGCGTATGTTATATTTCCCATTTTGTAAATTCAAAGTTTCAAAATGTATCTATAACAAAGCCCTGGGGTTTTACTTTTTTACTGGAGATCCGTGGAATTTTCTGTACTTATGTGATGTCTTTTGTATCTGTTGCTACTGTCTTTGGATTTTTATGCCCCCAGATCGAGGATCGGGGGCATATTGTTTTTGTCCTGTCTGTCTGTGCGTCCGAAACTTTAACCTTGGCTATAACTTTTGAACTATATAAGGTAGACTTTTGATACTTGGCAAGTGTATAGGTCTAGTCAAGAGGAACATAAATATGCATAAAAAATATTAGGTCAAAGGTCAAAGGTCAAGGTCATAGGGGTCAAAAAGGGGTAAAAATCGGAATCTGGGGGCACATGTAGTGTTTCACAAACACATCTTGTTCTTTTTATCTCACCTAGCTATAGACAGAGTGAGCTTTTGCCATCATTTGGAGTCTATCGTCCGACGCAAATTTTCCACTCAAAAATCATCTCCCCTTACACAACTCTGACTAGTCCTTACGACCCTGGTTTTTATCCGTACCTCTTACAAAATGGCCACAATGAACATAGGTTAACTAATGAACCCTAGCAGAACTTCATTCAAAGTCTTTCTTCTCATAAACTATCGAGCCAATTATAATCAAACTTCTTTTTTGACTACTTTTAGATTATAGCTTTCCATATTGTTTGATTCTACTGCTGCTGATGAGAGGTTACTTCTTGAAACTCGTGTAAAGCATAACTCGGTATTTATTGTACTTTGGTCACATATATCCTCTGAAGGTCCCCTTTAAAATTTGTAATTATGTTCATACTTCCTCAAAGATGGCTGCCAGTGCGGAACGTAGGTTAACATTTGACCGTATGAGAAATGCGTTCAAAAATCTTTTCTCAAGCAGTACAGCCAGCTGGATCAAAATTTGTTTTTGATACTCTTGAAATGGCCCCCTTTGAGAAATTTGTCCGTCAAGTGTCAATCAAAAGTGGGTATCTTAGTCTAACAATGTACTTGATGCAAACCACATTCAAAGATATTCTCCTCTGAAACAGCTAGGCCAATTTGAATCAAACTGGTTCATAATAGTCCTTAGTTGGTTCCCCTTTAAATATGTGACCAGGCCAGTCCGTCTCCATTTTGTTGCCATCAAGACATATAGTTCATCTTAAGCACATAACATCAAAATACACGCAAGTTGACATTCTTTTTATGCATTTTAAACATTTTTTAAAATTGTGGATTTCCTATGTTGGGTTCAAGTGCTGCTGATTAGGAAGTAATTTCTGAAATGGCCATACAGCTCATTAAAATTATTGCAGTTGCAGTGAACATATGTGTTATGGTCTCATGTTCATTTACTCCATATCCTTTCGTAAAATATTTAATACAGAAGTTTGTCTTTTAATGAAGTGTGGAGTTGGTAAAACAATTCCCCGTGTTTAAAATGTATGCGCTTTATTTTTTTAGATATTGTGTACTTGTGCGTGATATTATATCTCATGTGTACAACTTTTTCAAAACTTTTATCTAAATATATGGAAATTCTAAAAACTAAGGTTTAACCCTCTCTATCATAGTTTTGTCCTTAGCTGTATTTTATTTTACTGATTATTCGGATTTCGTTTGGTTTTATGCATTTTAAACTGTGGATTTCCTATGTTTGGGTTCAAGTGCTGCTGATGAGGAATTTATTTCCGAAATGGCAATACAGCTCATTAAAATTATTGCAGATTGAGTGAACATATATGTAATGGTCTCATGTTCATTTACTCCATATGCTTGCGCAAAATATTAGAAATGAAACCCTTTATGATTTAAGTTGTTTGGACTGTCTATGTAAGCTATGGCCAAACAGGGCGGTAGGAATGAAGGGAAACTTGTATCAAAATTTGAATAAATAGAAGTAAGATGAACCGTGTTTTTTTAATTACAAAACATGTCATTTAAGTATTAAAGAAGCAGACGATGAAATACTGTAATAAGCCAAAAAAAAATTAGAAGTTAATATGACAAAAGTTCGACACAAACGACTTCGACACCGGCGTAAAATAAATCTGCTACAACAGTGAAGTTCAACTAAAAAAGGTATTATTCATTGTAAACAACGTCTTAGGATACATCTTATGAAAAAGAAAGGAAATGGGGTAAATGTCAAGGAGACAACATCCCATATCCAGGTTAAAACGACAAAAAACAAAACATGTAGGGGTCACCATATGGTCTTCAACACAGTGAGGAACCTCACACCATATAGTAAGCCCTAAATGGCCCCGAAAAGTTAAAAAAGTGAATAAATCAATGGAAACAAACTACATCCAATAACCAAAATATCAAGAAACTAAAATTTTATAAGAAGACAAGGACAAGCCAATGACCAACATATTCCCGACTTAGGACAGGCGCAAAAATTGCGGTGGGGTTGAACTCGTTTTCTTGGATCCAAACCCTCCCCCCTATGTGTGGTGAATGGCTAAAAATAAATACACAAAAAGACTCACAGTAAAAATCAAACTAGAAAAAAGTCCAACTTATCAAGACGAGTACCCTTACAATGAAGTACATAAACATGAAGACAATACACACAGGTACTGTCCGGACAATTGCTCGCAGTTACTGACAGCTAGCTAAGGACATTATTTCCGTTGACTATGATATCAAGCCTTCTTACATATGAAATTTCAATTGAAATACTTCTAAATAGATTTGGTATAACAACATCATCAATTATGAAAGAAGAACATGATATTGTGCAATGCCAAATACTGCCAATATGAAAAATTGTTTATATTTAGATATGGTGTAAAGAATATAGGAGATGATCAATATTTTTGCCAACAAAAACCAGAAGTAAAGATTTGTTCATTCAACAGTATAAAAAAATAGGGTAGGAAGTACAATTGCAACTAAAACAAAGACGATGTATACGCAAAAAGCTTTGGAAATAAATTACAAGTTCTTCTGTAAATGTCGCATATCGGGTGTGACTTCTCAGGTAGTAACAATCAAGATACATTTCTTTTAATGAATTACAAAAATTTAGGCTGCAGCTGCAAAGTTTCATTGAAGCAACATTGTTAGTTCCAAATTTTATCGTCAGCCTGTCATTCAGTAATTCGATGCTCTATATATATATATACATAATTTGAATTTTGAAGATATGATATAGAAGTTTCAGAAATGACGATCTACAGAGTACAGATTTACAGCAATTCCTTATGTTACCGGCGGTGTACCAGTTATCGCGATTTTGACGCTGCGATTTTGCATTTGATCTTCTAAAACTCGGACTAAACTTTTCATGCGTTATATTGTGAAAATTTATCAAGTAATACGTTAACTAATCCTGTTCGTTTTCAAATTTATTGCACATGCGCAGTAATATAGTCATTTGAAAAAGTGTTGGTTTTCTCGAGAAATGTTGCTGATGTGTGAATCAGTTATCGCCAGCCTTTAAAATATGCATCAGCTTTTTTTCAAATTTTTAAATGTGCACGTAAGTACTCCAAAAGGGATGACCTAAAAGGGAATCAAGAATGAAAGGTCAGCCGATGCAATTTTCAAACTCAAGTAGCAGGATTTTTATCAATGCCAAATTTGATATTTTTTGTCCACGGCGTCAAGAAAATGGAAGAACTTTACAGCCCAAATCCATCTTGATTTGACTATTTGAAGAGAAAGCAATATAATCAGCATTTATTTCTGGCAGAAAATACAGCTTACAACCCAATTTAAGTTTTCTGTTGCGACATCACATGTAAAAATTTCTATTTTAGCTAATAATCATACGTAACCCCCCTCCACATAGCAATATATATTGGAAAAGGGATCCCAATTGATTCTTTCTCGGATTTCACTGATTTTAAAGATTAAAAAAAAATTCTTCAAGGAATGTACTTTTAAGATATTGTTGTCACTTCTGTACATAACCGTGTAACGAAAGTCATGCACGCTTGAAGCACGTGAAAAGTGGCGATAACTGGTTCATGGCAATAACTGGTACTTAACCATTATAGTTTTATAAACAAAGAAAACAATATATATTACAGTATCAGTGAGTGCAAAAACAAAACAATCCATACTCCACGTCCCCGAGGGTATTCACCAGCCCAATAGTCAGACTTGTCTGACATGAAAATTTTACCTTGCTTGTTAAAGAAATTTTATCAAAATTCTAACCATTTGAAATACTGAGGACTCATTCCGTGTATGGCACTCGGTAGATGTCCTTGGTACTGGATTTGGCTTCCTCTTTCGGTATTTTTTAAAAATGAGTACTTTTCTTCCTAGAGTGCTAAGTGATAAAATCTAGATTATTTTTTTTTACAAATCTTTAGAATTTTTTTATTCGTGCAAAAAAAAAAAAAAACTCGGCCCCAAGCAAAGTTGGCCATATTAGAGTAAGTGGAAACCGAACCGTCAGTTTAAATCGAACAATCCAAGGACTATGGCAACGTCGGAGAACAAAGAAACAAAGACATAGCATGAGCATGGCACAGAAAAGAAAATGAAGACACACATATATACAAAAATGAACAACACGGATCCAATAAAAACCATGGGTGCACCATTAGAGAAAGCATCTCCTGTTTCTCATAATGCTAGGTTCACACCGCCGATCAGACCAACTCGATCAACTAGACCATGCTATTGTATCCCGATCAACGTCATAAAATTCATTGATTGAGCTAGCTCACGATGTCCACTCGACTTTTGTCCGATTTAACACGACTAACACTCGACCATTCTCGATCTCTTTACGATTCACGTACGACTTTTGCTCGACCCTCATTCGACCAACCAGACTTTGTCAGATTGAGCCAGATCATAGCCCGATTTGTTTTCCATTAACTAGACCTGTTCGGGAGAAGATCGTGAAATGATCGAATGTGCTCGAGTTTTGTCCTATTGGATTGTTTGTATATATGGGGATAAAACGTGAAAATTCATGGAACAGTACAGCATGGTGGTAGAGCAGCATACTTTGTGGCCAATGTGGCTGATGCTTAAAGGAAAAGATGATATAAAGAAGCAGAGAAGGCAGATCCGACATAGAATGCGCGTATTTTGGGTTAGACAATAGCAAATGCTTCAAAGTCACCATTACAGAGGAAGGAATGTTCGCTTTCACATACTTGCAGGTCATCCTCCTCATCATGCGTCAGACTGCGACTGTGCAATTTTCCTGTCATTACATGTCGGACTAATATGATATATAAAACAGAACACATATTATCACATGATATGGGTGGTTACTAGATTTACAATAGTTTCCGTGTATAGCTTAAGAAAGTGAAAATGGTACATGATTTGCCCGGTGTAAATCTAAAATATTTTTTTTTATCTTATAGTACATGTGACCAATGTTAAAAATCGCATTTTTCTTGTATTATTTAGTTTTAATCAATTTTTATACCCTCGCTCCGAAGGAGAGGGGGGTATACTGTTTTACCCTTGTCCGTCTGTCTGTCCGTCTGTCCGTCCGTCCGTCCGTCCGGAACATCTTTCGTCAAGGATTTCTCAGCTTGTGTATGTAGTAATGATTTGATATTTGGTCTGAAGCTTAAGTATGATGAGCTGTACCGTGTCTCCCCTTTTCGAGTCTGTCACTAATCTACTTCCTGTTTGGATGAAAACTTTGATTTTTCCCATTATACCCATATATTGAAAATTTTCGTCAAGGATTTCTCAGCTTGTGTATGTAATAATGATTTGATATTTGGTCTGATGCTTAAGTATGATGAGTTGTACCGTGTCTCCCCTTTTCAAGTCTGTCACTCATCTACTTCCTGTCTGACGAAAACTTCCATTTTTCCCATTATAGCCATATATTGAAAATTTTCGTCAAGGATTTCTCAGCTTGTGTACGTAGTAATGATTTGATATTTGGTCTGAAGCTTAAGTATGATGAGTTGTACCGTGTCTCTCCTTTAGAAATCCGCCACTAATTTACTTCCTGTTTGACGAAAACTTTGATTTTTCCCATTATAGCCATATATTGAAATTTTTCGTCAAGGATTTCTCAGCTTGTGTATGTAGTAATGATTTGATATTTGGTCTGAAGCTTAAGTATGATGAGTTGTACCGTGTCTCCCCTTTTCAAGTCTGTCACTCATCTACTTCCTGTTTGAATTTATCAATTTTCCCCTTTATACCAATATATTGAAAATTTTTGGTCCATGCTTGTTTGTGTCCACACTTGAACTGTGTCCACACCTGTATTGTATCCGCACACACTTAAATTTGCACTTTCCATATTGATTCAGTGTTCAATGAGCGGGGGTATAACTGGCTGCCATTCGGCGACAGCTCTTGTTATAACTAGAGTACCAACCTGCTTGGAAGAAACAATATTTTATTCTTGAATTTAGTGTTTAGTGAATCTATTTCTGGAATGTGTATATTGGGTACATCTTGGATTCAATTTCAAATTCTTTCAGCATAGCTTGTCGATTGAATTTAAGCCCTCTACAGGCCATCTTTTACTTCTACTGGTAGCATAAGCAATGAGGGGATATGGAGCAAATGAACATGAGACAAAGTCTCTACACAAAGCAATGCACAATTTGATATTCTTTTCTACGGTTGAGCTTTTGCCATTAATTTATGTCCGTTGTCAATGAACTTTGCATTCAAATATATTATACTCAGAAACCGCAGAGTCATGATAGACATCGATTGGTTCAATGTGAAAAAACCGTCATGTCCGCTTCTAATCAAATATAACCGCAAATATAGTTTTAAATTGGATCTTATGGGAAAACTCACTCAAACGTTACCTTTGAAATCCCTAAGCCAATTAGACCAAACTTGTTACGATTGCCAAATGATGGTCCCTTTTCAAAATAGTGGCTGCCATATCGTCCGTGAATACAAGATGACCGCCAAAGGGGGACAAAAATAAATATTGTACCAGAACGATTTTCACTGGATCAAATGCAGCCAAAATTGGTCAAAATAGTCCTTGGATGTTCCAATTTCAAAATAGTATCTATCTTTTCTGCATGCAATCCAACGGGGACATAATTTAATATTCGACCTTACTTATGCATTCCAAGATCTTCTACTCTGAAACTACTTTGCCAATTGGCCAAAATTGAAAACAATAGTCCTTGGCTGGTCCTCACTTGAGATAGTATCCGACGGATTCTCATCATATCAAAGATGATCATCAACCAAACTTGATCACAATAGTCATTGGAGTCCATTGGAGTCCTTTAAAAACCGAAATTAGGCCCTAGTGAGACACTGAGGCTCTTGAAAGCCTCATGTTGTGATATTGTGAAAAGATGATATGCTGTCGTGTTAAATCGAGTAAAGGTCTTGAGTGGTCGAGTTAAAGTCGGATACAGGTCGGGAAAAAATCGAGCTATGGTCGGGAAGATCTTGTAAAGAAAAAAAGAATGAACCGTGTTAGTCGAGTAATGATCGAGTACTAATCGAGTTGGTCTGGAAGCGACTCGGCATCAATCGAGAAGCGAATGAGTTAAAGTCGGGTAGAAATCGGCATGATCAACTCGATCAAGACCGATCTCGTTTCGACCTCTTCACGACTACCTCGATCAGACCCCGATTGATTCCCGACCTGTTCTAGACATATAATGCACACGACCTCTTCACGATATTTTTTGACATGTCAAAAATATTCGGGAACACAGCTCGAGTTCAGCCGAGTTAGTAAGATCGCGCCGATTTGGTAAAGTAGACCGAACAGGAGCGTTCAAGATCAGTGTCCCGATCAATGAATATTCATGAATATTCATAGATCGAGTTCGGTCGAGTTGCTTTGATCGGCGGTGTAAACCTACCATAAGACACCCGCCGTGTTGAACATGTCAACTCCGGTATTAGAGTCAAATGAGGTAGAGGAAAAACAAACTTTTGTGTGGGGTTTCCTCACCGTTCATTGAAGATCTTATGGTGGCTTTGAGTTGTTATTACTCCCCTTTGGGTCGTTGTCTCTTTGACACATTCCCCGTTTCCCTTCTTTTTCTATTTAGTAGCAAAGAGAAAGATCTGTTGTCTAGGAAACAGATATCCCATAGCGGTCGTCGACCGTAAAACTTCTGTTCGAGCTCTTTTGGATAGATAAGATGAAGAAAATCACCAAAGCGAGGGTTGTTTAGTGATAAAATATCATCTATATAACGGAAGCTGAAATTAAAGTAATGGGCCAGTTTTTTATTTTTATTTTTAAGAAGCCCGTCCATGAATTCAACTTCATATGAGTGGAGAAACAGATTGGCTAAAAGAGATGCAAAGTTTGTGCCCGTTGGAATTCCGATAGTCTGTTGAAAAACAAGTCCTCAAAACTGGAGTACTTTTTCATTAAGTCCTGTTCATTATTTTTTTTCTAATCTCTCTTCCATTTTGTCCTGTTAATTTTCTTAATACATCTTCCATTTAGTCTTGTTCTTCAATTTTTACTCTTCTGACAGCTCAAATGTTTTGAATATTGATCATCCAATTGTTTTATTTATATGCACGGAAAATAGGTTTTGACATTATCAATTGGAAAGGGCAACACTTTTATGTGTTATTTTTTAAATTTGGATTTTTATTTCAACTCAAGAAGGATTTCTTCTTTTATCCAAAATATTTTACGAAAGGATATGGAGTAAATGAACATGAGACACATATGTTTGGCTTCTTCGGAAACCGATTCCTTATCAGCAGCACTAGAACTCAAACATAGAAAATCCATAATTTCAAAATATGTTTAAAATGCATAAAACCAAACGAAATCCCAATAATCAGTAATATTAAATATAGCTAAGGGGACAAAACTACGATGGAGGGAGTTAAACCTTGTTTTATAATTTACATAAATTTAGATAATATAGCAATTGAACAAAGCGTACATATCAGATATTATCTTATGTACAAGTACACCATATCTAAGAAAAAGTCTTTTCCAACAAAGCTTCTAACACTCTTAACTGCTTCTCATTACAAAGTTACATGTTGTTGCATACCTTGTAAATTTTATTTATTGGTAATTTGTATGAGTTTCTGTTATGTACAGAGACTGATAATCAGTTGATCAACAAACTGGACAGTGACACAAAAATTATCGGGGTCACTGTGAAGGCTTGACGTCCGCGTTGCAATGCTGGCGTCATGTCTTGGTACACTTTGTTGTGTTCATACGTGTATACGTTAATGAATAATGCATATACATTATTCCAATAAATATATATCATCTAAAGCCCCATTTATATGCACAAGTTTTACATACACGTGAGTAAATTTACACCCCTATGTAAAAGTATATATTTGCTATGCATTTACATGGAAAAAGTATGAAGTGTGTTTTTTATCACTTACATTTAATTTCCAAGCAACATAGCTGTGTTTCTAACATACAAAAGACGCCAAAGATGTGTTCTACCTTACTACCTTTGTGCTGGAGGCACCCTTGGATTGTGTAGGGATAGAACGATCTGGTTCTTTCAGCGATCATCAACTTGGTGGGAAGATATAGTTTTGATCACATTTACTGAGGATCAATGGCTTCAGAATTTTAGAATGGGTAGAATAACCTTTGAATCGATTTGCAGGAGCCTTGAACATTTATTAAAGGCAAGTGAAAATTCCATGAGGGATCCCCTGGATGTGAAAAAAAAAGTTTGAATGCCATTTACTTTCTTGGTACGTCTTCAGAATATAGAACAGTTGGGCATTTGTTTGGAGTAAGTACTGCAATGGTGTGTAAGTGTGTCAATAATGTCTGTTTTACAGTCGCTGAAAACCGGTTGGACCAACATGATTCATGGATATGAAGGTGTTTGGGGTTTCCAAATTGTGGAGGGGCTATAGATGGATGTTACATACCAATATAGGCACCAGAAAATTACCATGGCGACTACTTGAACAGAAAGGGTTGGTATCCCCTAGTTCTTCAGGGTGTGAGTGATTACAAATACGTTTTTACAGATATCAACATTGGGTGGCCAGGTAGAGTCACGATGCCCGGGTTTTCGCCAATTCAGAACTTTTTCACAAAAGCC
The DNA here is from genome assembly GCA_002080025.1 of Modiolus philippinarum. Classification (NCBI taxonomy): domain Eukaryota; kingdom Metazoa; phylum Mollusca; class Bivalvia; order Mytilida; family Modiolidae; genus Modiolus; species Modiolus philippinarum. The sequence goes on from MJUU01040766.1 coordinate 31,298, forward strand.
AAAATGGTTTTCTGTTTCCTAGCTGGATGAAGAAAACAGCTCTTCCAGGAAGAGAATCTAATATTCCCATTACATTGTTAGCAGACCCAGCCTACCCTCTTAAGTCATGGGTTCTTAAACCATATTCAGGACGTGGAAATTTGAGTGCATCACAGGCAAGATTTAACTACAGACTGAGCAGGGCAAGAATGACAATAGAAAATTCGTTTGGCCAGCTAAAGGGTAAGTGGCGCTGCTTGCAAAAAAAAACTCGATGTAAATGTAGAATTTCCGTGCACAGTTATAGCCCTTTGGTTTGTTTTGCACAATATCTGTGAAATGAACAAAGATATATATGACAACCAATGGAATGTTGAAAGGGCTGACGAAATTGATGTGATACTTAATGAAAATAATGATTCTGTAGATGGCAAAACTATTCGGGACGAATTAGCGACGACGTTTAAGAATGGTATTTTTAGGGGAGTTCAGTTGGAACTGGATCTTTTTTTTGCATGTTTGAATTCCTTTAGTTGGCGAAGAACAGTATCATTTTACTTTAAAGTTGTAGACCACTGTAGGACCCTTAAATGTAAAAACGGTCATAAATGTAAAAACGGTCATAAATGTAAAAAAATCTTACTCTAAATGTAAAACTTACGCTAAATGTAAAACCTGTTGTTATAAATGTAAAAATCAACTTGTCATAAATGTAAAAAAAAAATTCCGCTAAATGTAAAAACTTTTCTTTTACCATAAATGTAAAAAAAATAATTCCGCTAAATGTAAAAACTTTTTTGATGATATTATTTCCTGGTTATTAGTCCCTTACCGGTTACGCTGAAGGGGGCTATAGGTTTGCACTCCGTTAGTCCGTCAGTCTGTCAGTCCGTTCTTTGTTCGAATCTTCGAAACTTTTAAAAATAATTTTCGAATAAAAAAGTGTTTGATGAAATAAGCAATGAAAGAATATAGAGTATATATAATATATATGTAAAATTGCCATAATTTAATATATGTGGTCTCCGTAGAACGGCCGTTCTTTGAGAAGGACAAAGATATAATTGGACAGATCACAGTGAATTTAACAAAACAAATTTGAAACTTTTCAAGGTGATTCATATGAACTGTCTGGTAATAGTAAAAGTGCGCGGCACCCTCCGTTACAGGAATGAAATTCAATGACACTGTGTACCAGTTTTTATTTCAGAATATAATAAACACCGAAGTTACCTATGCATATGATATTATGTCTCGTCAGTGCAGAGCCAGCAAAAACATAAGAAACACACAAATCAAAACACGAGTGAAAAAACAACAAAAGTATATAAATAGAAATCTGAGAACCGGCAAAGGACAGGAGATACTCCTAAATTAAATTTTACACTTTTTCAGAATTGAATAAAATATAAAAAAAATAAATCGGTTTTCGGGCCAAAACCGAAGTACTGTATTACAGAATTGACCATTTTATCTGTTTGGATTTATGTTGCAATATTGGAAGAACGTTGAACGAATACCAAAGCAACAAACCGAAGGGATAAATAAAATCTCGTAAATCAAACACATGGTAATTAAAAGCTACAATCATTATGGAAAAAATACACGACAACAAAAACAGGGCAACACAAAATGCACAAGACAACACTAATAAACACAAGGAGTGTGAACTCCCTGAATGGACAAGGAGCATCACCAGCTGCTCCGGAAGGGTAAGCATGATCTGCTCCGTGCATGGCACCCGTCATTCAATAAGCGGAAAATCAGGTAAGGGGTCGAATTCGGTGTTAGTCAATCCGGTATAGAACACTGAACTCTATTGGAAAATGTCCAGTCTCATTTTCGAGAGTGAAAATTTATATTGGTCTATCAAATCGTGATGACGACTATAAAACTTCTGTAGTGATGATATTAACAATGGCTGAACATTACCCTGGGAAAGCAGTTTTTCAGACAGCAACTTAGCTCTACTGACAAAGTGTCGTATTCACTGCAAGCACGACAGTATAAGCTGTGGAATATAAACGCCGTATGCTGGCGATGAAGGTATGTTAGTGCTTCGGAACGGAATGTTCACAATTGGAAAGTTAAAATCATCACGTTTGTCATAAAGTTTTGATTTCAAATGTTTTCAAATTGACATATTAATTGTAGTTATACATGTAGCTGTAAAAACTCCGAAGATTGTGTTGACGAACTTTTATTGACATTTCTAAAACTAAAATGTTTTTACATGCTTTTGAGCTACTGATAGAAGAGTGGGCGCCCCTTTAAAGTCAGTTTCTCTATACTGAATAATCACAAAAAATTACTGTGAAGTACCAAACATTATTTTATTTAAGAAGAAAAGTAAATGACATTCATTGAATTTTCCTTTGCGATTGAGGGCGATATGGTATTTTCTGTATGTATTTTTTCATTCCAATAAATTATGTTATTTTTATAACACATTTTTAGATAATTGCTGCTACTTTTAGAAAACACTTTTACCGGTTAATAGTTATACACAATATCAACTTTTGACCGACTGCGAACTATTGACTGGCTGTGAACTATTGAATGGTATGAACTGTTGAATGGTATGAACTATTTAATGGTATACAATTATTGACTACATTCTAGGGTAACGGCTTTTTTGTTAAGACCGAGGGAAACAGGTTGGTTTGAGTGTTGTAGTCTATAACTGTTTTGTTATACCTTTGTCTATTACAAGTGATCACGCGCTATGATAAACCAATCATAATTAAGCCACGCCCCAGCGGGCAACAGTTCGAAAACTGTTGACGGTCATCAGTCTTCGAACTGTTGCCCGCTGGGGCGTGGAGTAATTTTTAGTTGAAAAACAGCGAAAATATTTACATTTAACTGCAATAGTATTATATATGGATATTTTCTTAAAGGTATAAAAATATGAGCTATTAACTGGCTGTGAACTATTGAATGGTATGAACTATTGAATGGTACGAACTATTGACTGGCTGTGAACTATTGAATGGTATGAACTATTGAATGGTATGAACTATTGAATGGTACGAACTATTGACTGGCTGTGAACTATTGACTGGGATGAACTATTGACTGGCTGTGAACTATTGACTGGCTAGAAACGTTTTAATTGCTATGAATTGAACCAATAATAAAATACTTTTCAGTATGAGAAAACCCTTATTCACTGACTATGAGAAAAAGAAAAAGTTTATAGCCCCTGAATACCTTGACTTTTTCCCTCGACTTTCGTCTAGGGATATTATTTTCATCTCACAGGACATTACTTACTTGCTATTCTTCTCATAGTCAGTCAATAAGCATACACTGTTCAAATTGAGTGACGTGTGACTATTTTTGCACTTTGTCGATTATTTTTGTACTATGTCGATACAATAGATGCACAATTTATTTGTATTATATGTTAGTCATTAAGTTAGTTATATAATGTATAAAGGGGTATTTACATATATATTTTTTTTTTCTTTGGATGTAGTAGTTCATTATTAATTTTTTTGGTGAAACTGTGGAATTGTTTCATAAATCCAATGTATTCGAAATAGCTTCTATTTCTGATCCGAGAGATCCCGTTTATAAGATTGTAAATCTGTCAAATGTCGGTATTATGATGTCTGTCCGTCCATTCCATGTATTAAAAATGTATTTTTTCCCATGTGACATTTTGAAATGATCCAAACTTTCAACAGTTTATCAATCCTAATGGGGTGGCTGAAATTAATGTGGTTAATATCTTATATCTTATTTAGTTTAGAAGAACGATATTTGTATTTGGCATTGTATTTTATAAACCTCCAATCATAATAGTTATAAACTTGACATACTTTTACTAATTGTATTCATTTCTAACAATAAATATATTTTTCCACTACAATTTCAGAGTATGTAAACAAGGAAATACATGTATACAATAATTGACTTTACATAACCTTTAATTTTTTTTACAATCTTTTTACTGTAAGCGTAGTCCAAAATAATTGCCAACAGCTTGTAAATCTATTTTTTTAAATTGACCGACCAGTTACAAGATTGTAAATTTTGTATTTACATTACCTTGAATGAAACGTATTATATGTAATTTTCTATATATGTTTTTACAAAATTTTGAATAAACATTTCTTTACTTTTTACATATGCCTTTTTTGACATTGGCCAATCTTTTTTTTTATCCTCAAGCTCACTGTCTTCCACGTGGGAAGCTAAACACACGTTAACATTGATTTTAACAGGAAAGCTGATTTTCCTTAGTTCCTGTTAATTTCTGGCAATTTTATCAACTTTTCTTCCTGTCACTCGTGCCATTATACATGTTTGTCTGACCGGATAACTATTTACCGAATTTACTGCGAATTTAGGTTCTGCATATGCGCATTTCGACAAATTATGTCTCTTCAGTGCAGATAAAATCTAAATATTTGGAAGACCATAAAATCAAAGATGTTTAAAAACTGATAGAGAACAAATAACCAATATGATCTAAATTAAGGCCAACATTGGCTAAGGACAGAGCTTTGCATGAGGGAGATACTCCTTAGTTTTCAACAAAATTTACAAAAATTTAGATATTGCAAAGTTCAATATGAATCGGCTATCGGGTCAGCACCGAAGTACTAAGGTTCTCTTTTGTGTTAAACTTAAACAGCGTTTCGAAGAGTTCTTCATCGGGTCTGTCAGAATCTGTTTGAACATGCTGTTAAACGAATAAAAGATTAATTACATTTGGAGTTAACATATTGGTCATGGTCTCATGTTCATTTACTCCATATCCTTTCTTAGAATATTTAATACAGGAGTTTGAAGTCTTTCAATGCAGTGTGGAGTTAGTTGATATGGCAAAAAGCCGTAGGTTTTCAAAAAACGTTTTTTGA
>MJUU01040768.1:0-37016 GCA_002080025.1 Modiolus philippinarum
AGAATTACAATAAGGTCTTTCACTGTGGTGAAAGACCTTAATAATAATCAGAAGAATTACTATAAGGTCTTTCCCCGCAAATGGAAAGACCTTAATTACTATAAGGTCTTTCCCCGGAAAGGGAAAGACCTTAATAATAATAATAATAATCAGAAGAATTACTATAAGGTCTTTCCGACTGGAGTCGGGAAAGACCTTAATAATAATACTCAGAAGAATTACTATAAGGTCTTTCCGACTGGAGTCGGGGAAGACCTAAATAATAATAATAATCAGATGAATTACTATAAGGTCTTTCCGACTGGAGTCGGGGAAGACCTTAATAATAATAATAATCAGATGAATTACTATAAGGTCTTTCCGACTGGAGTCGGGAAAGACCTTAATAATAATCAGAAGAATTATTATAAGGTCTTTCCCCTGAAAGGGAAAGACCTTAATAATCAGAAGAATTACTATAAGGTCTTTCCGACTGGAGTCGGGAAAGACCTTAATAATAATAATAATAATAATAATAATAATAATTAAAAAGACAATTGTTCAGAGAACAATTGCAAGGTCTTTCCCAGTCAATGTTATGTTTTATGTTATGTTTTGTTATGTCACATGCTTAAAATCATCTTGATAGACGTACATTGTCTCCAATACATTAGAGTAGCCATTTCTAATTGTTTAAAAGATTTTGCATTAAAAAAACCCAAAAATTGGCTATGACCCTGACCGATGACCTTGATGACCTATGACCTTGGGATCAAATTGAAGGTCTCTACTTACTGATTAATTTGATATGTTACATAACAATGCTATCTGTAAAGGTTTAAAAGTTATACGCAAAAAGCCTATTTCCGAACCTGTCAAGGGCAATAACTCGTCAGGGAGTCATCGGAGAGCCTGGGTCCTGAGAGGAACATTTTTGCAATGTAATGTTTTCATAAATTTTTTTATTTGCTTCCGAGATATCCCGATAAAAAAATTTCAAATGGCGGACAAAAAAATGTTGACCCCAGATTTGTAATCAGGGTCATTAAAGCAACCTGGATACCAAATTTCCTCAAAATCCGACAACTTTGAAAAATCCACATATTTCGGGGTCAAAAACGCGTAACCGGGGTCGCGACCAAAAAAAATTTTTTGCATGATAAATTATCCTGAGGATGAATGAAACATTTTCCCCACCTCAGATTTTTGAAATCGGTTACTGTTTCTGAGTCTATCTGCTAACAAGAAAAATAGTGGTCGGGGAGATAATTCTGTTACTAAAAATAGATTTCGTCCGTACATTAAATTTGAAAGAGAATTTTCAACTTCCAGTTAGTACGCGATGATACGTCAAAAGGTTTTCTGTACAGAGACCTTACGGAAGAACAAGAAAAATAATAATAATAAGACCTTAATAATAATCAGAAGAATTACTATAAGGTCTTTCCGACTGGAGTCGGGAAAGACCTTAACGAGACAAGAAGTTGACGGGATTAGTGATGATCGATTAAGTTTTGCAGTTAATTGACTTTGAAATATGGATACAAGGTTATTTTAAAGAGTGCAAATTGATGCACTCTTGAAAAATCAGTATATAGAGATACATCAACAGGACAGCATTTATGTTTTTTAGTGTTTGTGTGCGTGTGTGTGTGTGTGTGTGTGGGGGGGGGGGGGTAAGGAGTGTTCAGGCTAAACTTTGTTGAAAAAAAAATGAATGCAAACAGACATTTAATTGTGTTTTTTATATGTTTCTGATGCAAATTAATAAATTGTTTGTAGTTTTTCATATTTCAAGTAAATTTTTTCTAAATTATGCATTTTATATGTTTTTAGCTCACCTGGCTATGCCAGGGTGAGCTTTTGCAATCACTTGGCGTCCGTTGTCCGTCGTCCGTCCGTCCGTCGTCCGTCTGTCGTAAACTTTTCATTCAAAGATCTTCACCTTTGAAACCAGTGGGCCAATTTGAACCAAATTTGGTCACAATAGTCCTTGGATGGTCCCTTCAAAAAAAGGTATCCGGCAGGTCTGTACCTCATCCAAGATTGCCGCCAGTGGGGAACATAGTTTTAATATTGGACCCTATGGGTAAACACATTCAAAGATCTTCTCGGGAACTACCACTCGAATTTTAACCAAACTTAGTCACAATGGTCCTTAGATGGTCCTTTCCAAAAAAAGGTATCCGGCAGGTCTGTACCTCACCCAAGATAGCTGCCAGCGGGGAACATAGTTTTAACATTGGACCCTACAGGTAAACACATTCAAAGATCTTCTTCTCAGAAACCACCGGTCCAATTATAACCAAACTTAGTCACAATGGTCCTTAGATTGTCCTTTCCAAAAAAGGTATCCGGCAGGTCCGTACCTCATCCAAGATGGCTGCCATCGGGGAACATAGTTTTAACATTGGACCCTACAGGTAAACACATTCAAAGACCTTCTTCTCAGAAACTACCAGTCCAATTATAACCAAACCTAGTCACAATGGTAATTAGATGGTCCCTTCCAAAAAAAGGTATCCGGCAGGTCGGTACCTCATCCAAGATGGCGAACAGTGGAGAACATAGTTTTAACATTGGACCCTATGGAAATACATTCAAAGATGTTCTTCTCAGAAACTACTACCGGCAGTCCAATTAAGACTAAACTAAGCAACAATGGTCCTTAGATGGTCCCTTCCATAAAAGGTATCTGGCAGGTCTATATCTCAGCCAAGATGGTCGCCAGCGAGGAACATAGTTTGAAATTGGACCTTATGAAAAATATATTCAAAGATCTTCTCAGAAACTACTAGTCCAATTAAATTGCCATGGAAATTAACAAAAATACTGTAATTTTAGGAAAAAAGTATTCTGCGAAATTTTATGTTTTGTTTTTCCTAAATATTGGAATGCCTTTTATCTATGTCAGCCATGGTCCAGGTGAGCGATACAGGCTCTTGAGAGCCTCTTGTTATTTTTTTGAAATCCTGTGACTTCATCTTGCAATATTTTGTGGTTACTAATGTTTTTGGAAAAGCTAACAGTGGCGTAGCTAGACTCTGAACAATGTTGAAGTCCAAATTGCGGCAGGGGGTCTTTTAGCCGCTTGAGGCTCCCAGTGGGTCCAAGGCAAAGCCCTGGTGGGGGCCTGGGGGCGATGTCTCCGGAAGCTCCTGCGTTTAAGGTGATTAGAATGGAAAATGTTGAATCTCTTACTGAAAATTATTTGATAGTTTGTTTAATTTTCATAGCTACAATTATTAACTTATAGTATAAAACTATATCAGTATAGAAGTGACAGGCCAAGATGAAATACATACAATGTGATCTGAACAACACACAAGGGCCACAGTATAATGCATCTTTTGATACGGAGTATTTTAATCAGGGATTCGCTAGAATTGGCAAGAACGTCCTGTTCTACCACGTAAGGTTCTGAAAGTAAATATTTTTATCGGAAAATAGGAAGCGGGATCTGAAAACATTGGGGGGGGGGGGGTACAGACAATTAGAGAAAACAGAGATGATACTGTGAAAAAACTTATGCACTAAACAACCGGACAAACTACACTGTGGAATCATGTGAGTTTTCTCACACGCACGTTCGCCCCCCACTGGCCGGATCCTATTTAGCTCATCTGGCCATGCCAGCGTGAGCTATTGCCATCACTTTACGTCCGTCGTCCGTCCGTCGTTAGCTCACTTTCAAACATCTTCTCCTCTGAAACCACTGGGTCAAATAGAACCAAACTTCAACTGAATTATCACTAGTTATTTTCTATGTCTTACGTCAAACAACATGGCTGCCGTTACTAAAAATAGAACATAGGGGTAAATTACAGTTTTTGGCAAATACTCAAAAACTTACAGATATCAAAAAGCTGACAGATGTAAATATGATCAGCATGACAAGATCTACCCATGCTGAAATTTTGAAGAAAATCTGATGACCCATCTTAGAGTTATTTCCCTTTTTCGTAAAATTTCAAAATTTTTATGTTTTTTATTTTTTTATTAAAAAAAAACTATAACAGAAAGAGGTTAAGTTTAAATTGCAAAAATGTTCAGCATGCTAAGATCTACCCACGTGGAAATTTTGAAGAAAATCCAAGCATCTATCTATGAGTTATGGCCCTTTATTGGTTAAATTTTTCGTGATTTTATACTTTTTGTCCTATATTCCAAAAACGCTTAGAGATAGAAGTCAAGTTTAAATTGCAAAAATGTTCAGCATGTCAAGGACTACATTTTATTGAACACAGTCAAGTTTTCCGACCTCTTCCAAGATGGCCGCCAGCGGGGAACTTAGTTTACTATTTGACCTAATGGGAAAATTCATACAAAGAACTTTTTCTTGAGAACCACCAAATGGATTTGAACCAAACTTGGCATGAATGATGCCTATGAGGTTCTGACCAAGTGTTGTAACTTTGGTGCGGATCCATCATCCAACATGGCCGCCAGCGGGTATCTTAATTTTAACATTGGACCCTATGAGAAAATGCATACTAACAACTTCTACTTGAGAACCACTGAATGGATTTGAACCAAACATGGCATTAATGATGCTTATGAGGTGCTGACCAAGTGTTGTTACTTTGGTGCCGATCAATCATCCAACATGGCCGCCAGCGGGGATCTTAATTTTAACATTGGACCCTATGGGAAAATGCATACAAAGAACTCTTACTTGAGAACCACTGAATGGATTTGAACCAAACTTGGCATGAATGATGCTTATGAGGAGCTGACCAAGTGTTATTACTTTGGTGCCAATAAGTCATCTTACATGACGGACAGCATTGGACCCTATGGGAAATGCACACAAAGATCTTGTAGAGAACTGCTGAATTGATTTAAATCAAACATGACATGAATGATGCCTGTCAGGTGCTGACCAAGTGTCACCAGCTGTGAACTTAATTAAACAAATGATCTTCTAGAGAACTGCCTAAAAGATTTAATCCAAACTTAAATGATGCTTATGAAAAGCTGACCAAGTGTTCTTACTTCATTGCTGATCCATCATCCAACATGGGCGCCAGCGGGGATCTTAATTTTAACATTGGGCCCTAAGGGGAAATGCATACACAGATATCATGGAAAACCACTGAATGGATTCAAATTAAACATTGCATAAATGAAACTTGTGAGATTTTGACCCAGGTTGTTACTTTGGTGCTGATCCATCTTCGGACATGGCCACCAGTGGCAAAACTTAGTTTAACATTGGACCCAGAGGGAAATGCATAAAAGATCTTCTCCTTTGAAACTGCATGAACAATTTCAGTAGAATTTTGGTATGATAGTCCTTGGGTGACCCTCTTCAAAGTTTTATGTTAAATAGCTGCCAGCAGTGAACATAGATTAACATAGGCCCTTAAGTTTGGAAACTACATTCAAAAATCTTCTCTGAAACTGCTTGAACAATTTTACTTAAATTTTATAAAAATTTTCTTATTTTTATGTATATACACCACCAAAGATGGACCATCAATTGAGAATTATAGTGCTGTATAGGACCTAGGTGAGCGATATAGGCTCTTGGGAGCCTCTTGTTTAATATTTCAAGTAATATTATTCTAAATATTACTCGGACTTAAATTGGGTAGAATTTGACATAATCAAACGGTAGAATTATTACTTTACAACCTAATTATTGTATTATGACTGAGGGAAAGATGGGTAGGCTTCGATGATATATCACGGGGTACAGTTATCTAAAGCGTAAAATTCTCAGAATCTAAGAGAATATTTTTAAAAATTCATTTTATGTCGGTTGATTTTGTATCTTTAACTAGTTCTGTATAGGATTACTATCAATTGCACTTTTCAATATTGATAATTTAGAATACCTTGACGGAAAATTAAATTTTGATCTTCCCATTTTGTTGTTAAAAGTTGAATTTTAACATAAAGTTTATTCAAATCGTCAATGGAAAGCTGTCCAATGTCAGGGTATCTAGGACCGTGCTGCAAGTTTGTCGACGAAGAAATAATCGTAGGGATCCTCGGTAAATTATCACTAGTTTATTGCAATTACTCGCATTTTAGTCTTCATTTGATGTAGCTCTAGACTCAGCAGATTTCGTTAAAGACTTTCTGGCAAAACAACTATCAATATCAAAGAAGAGTACTCTAAGTGAGAACCGAAGATTCGTCTGCTAGGGTGAAAAATCATGTGTGACAGAGGGAAACGGGTTGTTTTACTGAACCATATTCAGATAAAACTCTCTCTGTCTCGTTCTTTTTTTATTTCATTTTTTTTATATTATAATTTTTTTTTGACAAAACGATGTTGAAGCCTTGGCTTCCGGGCTTCCACCTAGCTACGCCACTGGCTAAGGACATTATTACAAATCAACCTAAAGAGAGCCTAAATGGTCACATTTTATGACCCAACCTGACTACAGGTAGCCATAAATGGTCATATATTAATACTTGTTACCATTTCCCCAGCCATGAAATCTGCAAGCACAAGGTCATAATGACATTTTATGACCTAACCTGAGCACAGACAGCCATTATTGATCAAAATTATTAATCCCAACTATTTCTACAGCCATGAAATCTGCAAGCATAAGGTCAGAATGACATTTTATGACCCAACCTAACCACATATAGCCAAGAGTGATCATAATTATAAATCGCAACTATTTCAATAGCCTTGAAATCTGCAAGCACAAGGTCAGAATGACATTTAATGACCAAACCTGACCACAGATAGCTATAATTGATCAAAATTATTAATCTCAACTATTCCCACAGCTATGAAATCTGCAAACATAAGGTCAGAATGACATTTTATGACCCAACCTGACCACAGATAGCCATGAGTGATCATAATTTATTTTTGACACGTAATATGAGACTTAAGTATATTAATTAACCGAACTTTGAACATGTGTTTGGTGGTCTAGTGGTAGCGTATCAGGCTCTCAACCCTTAGAACCTTGACAGAGGGGGTTCAAATCAACAAAAATTTAATATTTAATATTAAAAGACTCAGATGAAAAATACATCACAGGCAGATGATTCAAGACAAAATGATTGATTTCATTATAATTTTTTTTCAATCGAGTACCCAATGTTGCAGTTAATTTATCTTCTGCATATGGACATTTCGACAACAAATGTCTCTTCAGTGCAAATTATATCAAAAAAATTGGAAAACCGAGTAAAAACGCAAGATTTCTAAGTGTCATTTTCAAAAACTTGAAATAGCTCACATTTTGATGGGACGCTCAGCGTAGATCAGTCCATAAAATACCATAATAAAGGGATACGCCAAGCGCAGCATTATACGACCGCAGCATGTCGACCACTGAAATTTGAACAAGTGTTAACTAAAATGAATGTGGACTCAGTAATTTGCTGGACACAATAAGGACCTTGACATATAAATTAACTGGACACAAACTAGCGAAAATAAAAATTAGCCCTTTTAATCCCTTATTACTAGGATATTGTAAGAGCTAAAAAAATCTGTTGACTACCATCAAGAGAAATCCAAAGAAAAAACTCAGGTTGAAATCCAATGAAACAAAGATTTCACATATTTTGAAATATTGCAATATGGCCCCTTTGACCCATTATAGCTTGGAAACCGAAGATCAACACAAAATAACTACCATATTGCTGATGCTTACAATGAGAATAATCCAAAGATAAAAATCCCATCAAAAGCTAATGAAAAATAAAGATTTCACACATTTCTAATAATTGCAATTTTGACCCCTTATAGCTCGGAAACGGTAAGAGCTACATCAAATCCGTTGACAAACTACTGAAAGCTTACATTGAGAGGAATCCAAAGAAAAAAATCCCATCAAAATCTGATGTAAAATAAAGATTTTACATATTTCGTAAAATTGCAATTTTGGTCCTTTGACCCCTGATGCTCGGAAACGGTAAGAGTAACGCCAAATCCGTTGATATATCACTGAAAGTCTACAATGAAAGGAATCTGAAGAAAAAAATCCCATTGAAATCGGATGAAAAATAAAAATTTTAGGTAATCCACATTTTTGCAATTTTTGCCCCGTTGGGCCCCTCATAGCTTGTAAAAGAAAAAAGTTATCAATAATCTAATGGTGCAGCGCTATGTTAATTTTTCATAAGGAATCCACTGTAGAAAACTGCTTCAAAATATGACTAAAAATAAAAAAAATAAATTTTTTTGGAATTCGCCCCTATTGAGCCCCATTTATCTCGTGAACGGAACATGCCACGTGAAATCCGTTGGCATACTACTGACTGGAAATTTCCAGAGGAGGACACTGAAAGAAACCCCATCAAAATCAGATAAATAATAAAGATTCTACAGTCAAATATGTAAAAACATCAAATTTTTGCAAACGGATGGGACCACAATGACCAAAACTAAGCCAAACATTGTTTTTTTTTACCAAGGAACATTGTGTTAAAATTTCATAAGGATTAGTCAACTGAAACTTAAGTTAATGACCAAAAACAAAAGTGTCTACAGACGACGACGACAACGACGACGACGACAGCACCATACCAATATACGACCGCAAAAATTTTTGCGGTCGTATAAAATCGAAGCACAAATAAGATGTTGGGTTTTCATCGGTACTCACTCTAATTCTTATTTTAAAGCAAAGCAAGTCCCATGGATTCTCTTAAACAAAGTGAAAGAGAATGTAGACTGTTAGCTTAATGAATAAATAAAATGTCTATAAATCCAGTCAACTAGGAAACGGGCCAATCTCCCCGGATTTGCGAATATTTTTGTTGATTTAAGTGGGATTCGCAACCCCTCTGTCAAGGTTCTAAGTGTTGATAGTCTGATACGCTACCACTAGACCACCAAACACATGTTCAAATTTCGGTTAATTAATATTCTTAATTCTCATATTACGCGTCAAAATAAATTTGCAGTTCACTCTATTTTACTTCCCTTCGGACTCACACAGAGATGGCGGGAGCAGTGTTATCTGCCTGTAACGTCTGTGCATTCGAAGAACAGCCAAATCCCTCGGTGGGAAGGCAATCTCGATTTTCATGTCTCTAATTCTAACCCTGTTGGGTTCCTACCATAGACCGATATATTTTAATTTTTTACGCCTTGCATTAGCGTAAATATTCGTAAATCCGGGGAGATTGGCAAGTTTCTACGTTGACTGGATTTATATACATTTTATTTATTCATTTAGCTAACAGTCTGCATTCTCTTTCACTATTTTTAAGAGAATCCATATGATTTGTTTTGCTTTAAGATAAGAATTAGAGTGGGTACCGATGAAACTCAACATCTTATTTATGCTTCGTTTTTATGGTATGTTATGGACCGATCTAAGCTGAGCGCCCCATCAAAATATTTCAATTTTTTGAAAATAAAACTTAGAAATCTTTCCTTTTTATTCGGTTTCCAATTGTTTTGATATAATTTGCACTGAAGAGACATTTGTTGTCGAAATGGCCATATGCAGAAGATAAATAAATTGCAACTTTGGGTAGTCGATTTGTTTTTTTTAATGAAGAACCATCTGCCTGTGATGTATTTTTCATCTGTTTTTATCAGTCCGAGTCTTTTAATATTAAATATTAATTTTTTGTTGATTCCAGTGGGATTTGAACCCCTTCTATCAAGGTTCTAAGGGTTGAGAGTCTGATACGCTACCACTAGACCACCAAACACATGTTCAAATTATGGTTTATTAATATACTTAAGTCTCATATTACGTGTCAAAATAATTTATGATCACTCATGGCTATCTGTGGTCAGGTTGGGTCATAAAATGTCATTCTGACCTTATGCTTGCAGATTTCATGGCTGTAGAAATAGTTGGGATTAATAATTCTGATCAATAATGGCTGTCTGTGTTCAGGTTGGGTCATAAAATGTCATTCTGACCTTATGCTTGCAGATTTCATGGCTGGGGAAATGGTAACAAGTATTAATATATGACCATTTATGGCTACCTGTAGTCAGGTTGGGTCATAAAATGTGACCATTTAGGCTCTCTTTAGGTTGGTTTGTAATAATAAAATCTATTGTCGGAAAGTTGTAATCTGTTTTGTTCAAGATGACTACTGCACTACCCTTAACGGAGCGAAGAGGAGGCAAATTTTCAAAATTTAAATTACCTGAAAGCCCCCATGGACTTTTATTGTCTTAAGCGAAAGTGTAATGTTTGTTCTTTCAGAAAATTGCTGTCGTCCCTATCTGACATGGTTCAAACATACTTTATTTAAGGGTCAAGGGTCATAACCCTGAGAGCTGTAGTTTTAGTTTGCCGGGGTATAACTTTCTATCCTTTTGACATATTTTTCATATATTTGGCGAATAAGTGCATCACAACAAAGTTGAATATTTGGTACCATTTGACTTTCATATGACTTCCATCTTTGCCCTTGAGGTCAAATAATTGTTTTCAAGTGAAGGGTTTTCCAATACACAAAAAATGCATTGGAGTAACCGAATTTAAACATAGTTGAGAATGCATTAAAGTGCGACCTGTGCTGCTATAGCTTTCATTGCATTTGACCCCACTCAAGGTCAAATAATAAGGCAATTTTTCTTAAAAATTTGAAAAGAGTACAAGGGTGACCTAGAACGAGTTATTGACACACGTTTTACTATTGCACAAGGTGTCTGCAACAATTATGACTCATGTTAGTCATTGACATTGAAGATTTTTATCAAAATTATGTTCCCCTTATAATATTTTCTGGTGTGTGTGTGTGTGGGGGGGGGGGGGCAAAATTCTTAATGATTCTTACGTTTGACATTAACAAAAACACAAAGCAGAATATATGAATTATTGGCCTTTTGGACTTGTTCTTGACATTTAAAGAGTTCGAGAGCTTTTTTATTTTTACCTTATAAAGTATGTGACTTTATAGCGTGCTATTAAACCTCTACGCGATCTTCGCATTTACGTTAAGAAAAACTAGGTTTTCTAAAAACAAAATCTGTCTGATTCATACTTCTTTACTTAGGTAAGTGAGAACCGAACCGTCAATGCAATACGAATAATCCATGGACAATGGCAACCTCGGAAACAACAAAGAAACAGAAACAAAACATGAGTACGGCGCAGAAAAGAAAGATGAAGACACACACAAAGATGAACAAAATGGAACCAATAAAAACCATGGGTGATATCAAGATTAGTGCATTGGTAGAGTAAGCATCTCCGGCTTCTTATGCGACACCCGCCGTGTTGGACGTACCAAATCCGGTAGTAAAGTCACAACAGCATGTTATTCACTCGAAAAAGGCTTCTTTTTGTGTACAAACACACAAGGTAATTCGTAAAGAGAGACCGAAAACACATTGAAACTCAAGAACACGAAGTCAAAGGACATTAAATGTGTGAGATCAAATAGTGTTTTATGCCAATAATAACAGTTTCCATTAAGGAATAAAACAGATGCGACAAAAATCGGCCATATGCAATAATTCATCAACTACATGCAAATGCTTGTCCAGGCGGGATCCAGACAATTTGAAAAGAGGGTTTCCAATTTGAAGTGAAATTATATTTCGCCGAACGGCACGAGGCCCGAAAGAATTTGGGGTATTTCTTAGTACAACGTTAGGATATTCATTAAAAATACATGATGTCCAAAAAGGGGGTCCAACCCCCGCAACCTTCATTTGGATCCGCCAATAATGTTAATGTCGTAAACAAAACTAGAATTTTTATATATAATTTGATTTCTCCAAAATTGTAAACAAAAGTTCTTAAATTGACAATCTTTGTAATAAGGAAGTGCTTTTTTTAAAACAAAAAAACGACGGTAACAGCAAACACACAGAATTTTCTTAGGTTTTCAACTTTGAAGATGCACACAAAAGCACAACAAGACGCAATGGTATATCTCGTTGGTTTTTCTTCTGTCAACAATTTCCCACTAAATAACGTATAGTGTAATATTTAGCAATTTACAATGAAATATTATCCCGAGGTAATCAATTAAAAAGAGGACACATATTTTGTGAGGTGTAACTGTTTTCATCTTTAGAAAGCTTTGCCGTTTCCAGTTTTGACTCAGCATAGCAGACAGTGCTGGACCCCGATTTGACACAACAAGTACATTTCCGCATATTCATATCTAAACTATACAAAGCACCCAATATACAAACACACCCTTTAGTTAATTACGCCTTTTTTTAAAGATGAGCAAATAAGAACAGTATAAACACGTATCACGTATTTTTTAGAAAGGTATTAATGTCAAATATACATCAAGCAAATAGAAATACTGTTGAAATATCATTCATAACAGACTGCCTGGTATAGGGTAAATTATAAAATTATGACCAAATCGGTACAACACTGTTCAAATATGGGAATAAAATATTTGCAAAACACAATTTTAGCTGAAAAATTTGACATGGAGAAAAGATGTATTCTGGAAACAATTACGCCAATAGTTACGTAAAAAAATTGTCAAATCAGTTATGAGACATAATTAAGAAATATGTAAATGATTAAAAGGTAGGTTCTAAAAAACAACAATTTTAATGTCTCATTTTACCGAGTTTGTAAACGGACGTACTGGGCTATGTTTGAACTTATAAGGGTGTATTGATGCATAATTAAGTACACTATTGCATGATTTTTGTATTTGTTGTATTGAGTTTCAAGAAGAACTGGTGAATTCAATGAAATTTCATTCAAAGCAGTCATGTGTGTATATTGAAGAGTAGGGTAACGTCAAAAGTCGCCATTTTTTACGTAATAGGGACCGCAATTTAACCCGACGACAGGCATTTTCTGACAGTTGAGATTTTGATAAATGATATTAAGGATGTTCTCTGTTCAATTTTAAAATAACAAGGATTTTAATTAAATGTGATTTTTTTTTAGAAAATTGAAAAAGAAGTAATTCAGGCCAAAAAATTGATAGGTTACCGATGTAATTTTTGAGATACAAGTGTTTCAAAAAATGGCGGGAAACTGAACTCCTCTGTATTTTTCATAGGTTTAACATGAGCAATGTTTATTCAATAATGAATGTGGCAAAATAACACCAATGTAATAAAATTTTGTCGGAATGCATCAAAAGATGTATAAAATGAAATTATGGAAAAAAATTAGGGGGTCACCAGGCAAAAAGTAATAAAGCTTTTAAATGGATAAAACCAGAGAAATCCGAAAATCTGACAGGAATACATAAACACGACCAGCGAACATCCTTAAGCAATAAAATTCCGTGGGAATTTTGGGTAATTTAAACTCGTTAAATAAGCGAGTTTTTAAACATCCGCCGCTCTACCACCTTGTCTGCTGGTTTTATAACTATATCGTTTCTTTCTTTGAGAATTTTTCAGAGCTGATCGTTCCTGTTTTGACAAATTGTCAGTTTTTGGTACAAACATGACTACACTTTGTTTAATATCTGATTTAATAAGAACTATTACAGATTCCGGTCTGGTGTTTTTGCTCAGTTTCGGAATCCAACTACTCTTCCTAGTGAATATAGGGATTCCGAAAACTTCATCACTATCAGAATCATCATCAGATGATTCTTCGTTCTGTTCTTTTCTAGAATCAAAATCAAATCTTTGATTCGTAGTCTTCTGGCTAACTGGTCAAGGTCTTCTGCAAGTTCATGTACATTTATTTTCAGAGGATTGGGGCAAAAAATTCGGACAGCAGTGATGTTTCGGCTGTACTTAAATTTGTGCTAGATGGATTAACAACAACGTTGAATTTAATTGATTGATGTTTTCACCGAAAGCGCCGTGACCGTGTTTTCTTTTTGTTTGTCTGAAAGGTTGTCTTGGTAGGTTTGATTCCATCTCTATTAAATTTTGTCCTCTGCTTTTTAAGTAATTTATTAGTTTCTATTTCTGTAATTTTACCTAAGCGTTGATTAATGTTAGAGACAGTTTCAGGTTGGAGATTATTTTTAAAGTTGTTTACTTCACGGCTTATTGTTTTCTTTTGATGAGTTATGTCATTAATCAAAGATTGAGAAGTCGGAGAGAGCAGTCACTCAAAATTTTGTCCCAACGTCGGATGAATGTGTTAGATTTTAAACCTGGTGTTTGTGGTATTAACTTAACTTGAAGTCCCTTAGGAACTTTACCATTTAAAATATAACTGGACAAATTCGAAAAATGGTGCTCAATTCTGATTTCATCTTGTGTCATGGATCTTAAACGTTTAAAGCAATGGTTGTAATTCATACTCATAGGTTGTATGGATTTCATCCGAAAACATAATATCAGCTAAACAGGAAAATGTGATAAGACGCCTTAAAAGAATTAACGATATTGTGCAAACAAAATAATAATATATACGTCTAAAGTGATACGCAAAAACATCAAAATAAAGCTGTTATAGAAAATTTTAGGCAATTCGCTAGACCTACTAGCTTTCTCAACGTCTCGCATGATTTGAAAATTTTTCGTAAAAAATTATGTAACATACATCGACCGTCAAAGATCTTTTTCCTGGATTCAAGATTACAATTTATATAAAAAGATTGTCAAAAATATTTTTGTACCAGACTTCCGAACAAAATATAATTGATGGATAAGTTAAAATTAAACGTCTAATGAGCAATAAACAGACCATTACAAATCCCTTGTTATTGATTATATTTCACCTTTTTCGATTTATAGGTCATTGATTAGACACAAACATAATGTGCCAGGCCCGGGTCCTGACCTTAACATATTTGATGTTTGATATTATCTATGTCTAATATTTCTGTATGTTGCTTGGTAGTTTAATAACATTCTTATCTTATCTTATTACTAAATAATTTCCAAAACCGACCCCATTGCATTTTGTTTTCGACTATAAAACAATGTTTTGCGTACAATATAGCTGCATATCTCATTCTTAATATTAAATATATTTACTATATGCTCCAGTGTAAACTAAGTACATGTAAAATTTATCTCCAATGTAAACTGAAGACAAGTCTGGCAACTCTGTAATATCTTTTTTGGAGCCCAGCTCTTCTGCTTTTATTCGCATTTCAACTCTTTCTAATTCAGTTGGCACCTTTATAGTTGCCCCTGGTCTGAAAAAATATAACAACAAACGACATGAAGTAATCAAAATTAAGAAAGATCCATTTTAACAACATAAATTATTATACCCAGGACAGCATTCCTCACATTAATAAGAAAAAAAATATGCGTCACAATACTGTTATAACAAAGTACTGAAGTTATTGTGAATCTAGTTTCGGCATATGACAAAGTAATGTACAATCTTTTAGAAACTAAATCTACATCAACTTTCGTTGTTTTAGAAATGTGTTGTCAAAACTTATACCTGATACGCAAATGGTTTCATGAAAGGTCGTTTTATTGTAGAATGTACAAGACTGATATGTGACATCATTGAAAAATGTAAGAAAGTGATAATCAAGGGATTTTGATGCTTTTGGACTTTAAAAAAGCGTTTGATTCAGTAGAATGGAATTTTATTCAACAATGTTTAGATTTCTTTTGGTTTGGTCCTTCTATTATTCATTGGTTAAAAGTTTTTTTTATCATAATTCAGAAAGTTGCTTATTGAATAATGGGCATCTCTCAGAGCGCTTTAAAATTGAAAGAGAATGTCGTCAAGGAAATCCTTTGTCCCCTTATTCATCTATATTGTCAGTTGAATTACCAAGTGCTGTTATTAAGTTTCATCCTGATTTTGATTTCTGATTGCTGTATTCTTACTTCTAGCTTCTTACTTCTAACTTCTTACTTCTTATTAACTTCTTACTTCCGGAAAGGCTACGCAACACTAACTTCAGTATTAATATTGTTAATGTTAGGACTGAAGTTTCATTATATTATTCCTCTAGTTTATGAGTGATATGCAAAGGCAATAAAAATTGTTGATGGATCGAATGGCGTTGAACGTCCTAATTTCAACATTTCAGCCAAAATCTAACACGATAACAGATTTATCAAGTTACGTGAATAGATTAATGATGAAGGGCGAGTCAGCCTTGCAATCCGTTATTAACAATCTACGTGACTGTTGCAAGGATTCCTTAACGTGAACGGTAGTGTATTTATTTGTGTAATAAGCGATGTGTTTTATTTGCAATATGTCCAATAAAAATAACGGGTAAAGGTGTGCGTTAACTTTTAACACATAGATTCATTTTCATTTGATTTAGATACATGCAGTTTCCAAGTTTTATTGATAATATTATTTTAGAGAAGAGTACTGAGAGTGCCTCACATTCGTCTTAGAATTTTCAAAAATCAGCATTAAAATCTACCCCTCCTGCAATACTAGGCAAGTAAAGGGATGCACCATCAATTTTAGATCATTCCCTACTCTACATACTCAGTTAGAAGTAAGAAATTAGAAGTAAGAAGTAAGAAGTTAGAAGTAAGAAGTAAGAAGTTAGAAGTAAGAACTGAGAAAGAATTTGGAAGATCTATGACAGTATGTAGAGCATGGAATGAGCACCAAACTGTGATGATTAAAATGTATTGTTCATACATTCATTATGAATAATTGCAAGTCTTTATATTCCAGGATGGGACAGATTTTACGGCTGAATATGGAAAATTGTATAGAGAATATGAAAAATTATACATACCCTATGCCCAGAAGTACGAAACTGTCTTAATAAATATATATAAAAAAAACTAAAAACAAAACAAAAAACAAAAAAAAAACAAAAAAAAAAACAAATAAAACAAAAAATAAAACAAAAAACAAAACAAAACAAGAAAAAAAGTATAAATAAAATAAACAAAACAAAACAATCGAAAAATACTAGAGATGACTGTTAATTACATCGTTTCAGTTCCATATGCGTACTTCCTATATTTTTAATGAATACGTGCTTCAAGATAAAGTGAACTAGGAAATCTTCAAATAAGACCCTGAGTTTGTGGACTTAGGTTCATGCTAATTCTAAAATAAATGTAGTTTCGTTTAAAGGTATGATTACAGCAGTTGACTTAACACTACGATGTCTGACAGGGGTATGTGTTTAAATCCAGCAAACGTGTACGTTCCCAAGCATCCACTCTAACTTTGTTATCATACCTGCCTAAATCAAAAGAGCTTTACAATACAATCTAAATCGTCTTCAAGGGGTGTAAAAGAGTATTGCTCAACAACTTTTAAGGGTGTGTGTGTGTTGCTAATGCTAAGTTGAACACGATTTGCTGTATCTGCAATTTGTGTGTAGAAAATTGAATAAGTAATACCTTTACCCGTTATTTTTATTAGACATAATACAAATAAAACACATCGCTTATTACACAAAAATACAAGACCGTTCACGTTTGAGAATCCTTGCAACAGTCCTCACTCCCCCTTAATCCTCTTTTACCAGTGGCAATCATAATCCTCCCCTCCCAGTATTTTTCCCTTTCCAAAATAAATCATGTTTTTATAAACCTGTTCTCGTCTTGGATTTTGGCTGAAATATTGAAAGTAGGACGTTAAACGCCATTCAATCTATCATTTTTATAGTTTTTGCCATTAGTCATAAACTATGAAACCTTTAGATCTGACAATTGACAAAAGTAAATGCCAAAATCGATGTTGAAATCCGGAAATACTACCTTTCCGAAATGCAACATCGAACTAAGAAGTAAGAAGTTAGAGGTTAGAAGTAAGAAGTCAGAAGTCGGAACTCGGAAGTCCCCTTCCGGCTTTCGTAATTATCCACCTGTCCTGCGAATGTCACTTTGTTCATTCTCTTTGGCTACAGGTTGCTGAGAACTTGAGATTATAAATATGACACCAGTTGTATGCCTACTTGTGGTTCTGTTTGATCCAAACTGTGAGATTCTCAACACCTGTCTAATTATCATTCGCTACTACATATATGTTTGCAAGATTAAAAAAGAAATGATTAGTTGGACGGGATGTTTGGAATCTCTCAAATATTACAGAAGTATAGATCTTAGTTCTTTATATTTATGTACCCCTAGACAAGGAAAAATTGTTAAAAGAAAAAAAATTATAAATCTGTTTAAAAATGTTTTCAAATACACATTAAGCTTAATTTAATTATACTATCTTAATTTTGTCTTTTTTGGCCAAAGGTTATAAACCTGGTTAGTAGTGAATCTCGTCTCCAAGGCCCCATAGGGTCTATGTTAAAGTTCATTTTTTCATCCCCCTGCAATCAACTGTGACTAATACGTTTAGGTCTGTCTTCTAGCGTCCTGGAAGTAGAGCACCGCAAATTTAGTAGAGCGGTGTGAGAGTAGTGGGACGTTGGGGGATGTTGTTTCAAGTTGGGTACATCCCACTCATTATTTCTAACGTTTAGTCTTTATGTAGTTATTGTTTTGTTTTGTATTGTCCCATTACTTCTTATACGTCTGTTTTTAGGCATTTTCTTTCTATTGTTTTTTCGTATAACCTCCATCATCATTTTTTCAGTGCTTCCGTCTTCATGTTGTTTGTTACATGCTTTTCTTCGATTGTACTTATTCATATTTATCTCTCTTGGGTTTGTATTTTCTCACTCCTCAATTGACTCTATTTGTCTTTCCCTAACAGAACCTAACATTTCCTGCCGTTCCTAATGTTGTCTGTCTAACTCCTTAGCATTAACCTTTTAAGGATTACTATTGACAAATATTTTGACTGCCTTTACCAGAGTCAGTCGTTTTTGGACTGAGAAAGTCTGAACAACGTTGAGATTGACTGAGCTTTGTTGATTCAACGGTAATCAGTCTTTTTCAACACTAGTTTTGACTGAAAATGTCTGATCAGAGTTGAGCCAATTCACTTCAGTCAATTTCAGTATTTACCTGTGTTGTAAAAGTCTGCGCAGTGTTGAGCCAACAATGGTCAGTCATTCTCAATACTACCTGTGTTGTAAATGACTGATATCTGTTGAGAATGTCTGTCCAGTGTTGAGTCAACGCTGACCAGTCATTCTAAACGCTACCTGTGTTGTAAAAGACTGGTCTGTGTTGAAAATGACTGACCAGGGTTTACTCAACGTTGGACAGACAATTTCAACACGGGTCAGTCTTTTTCAGCAGAGACGGTGTTGAGAACGACTGATTAGAGTTGATTCAACACTGGACAGACATTCTCAACAGATATCAGACTTTTACAACACAATTAGTGTTGAGAATGACTGATCGGAGTTGACTAACGCTGGACAAACTTTTACAACTCAGAGCAGTAATTTAAAACAAAAGTAAAGATTTTCATTTATTTAATAGATAAATTTATATGATTTATTTATCTTATTCTATTTTTTAAATTATTTAACTAATTAATTTTATTTATGTTGTTTTATTGAGTTTGTTTTATCTTATTTATTTTTTGTATTTTATTTATTCATTTAATTTCGTCTATTTTTCAATTTTTTATTAATTTAATTTATACATATTTATCTATATCTTTTTCACATTCCTGCAGAACAACAATAAAAGCGTTGTTCCATTGCTTGTTTTTTCCACGTATTTGTAGAGATTTTGTCTCGTTTACTTTTACTCCATATCCCTTCATTGCTTATCTACTTTTATATGTTTTGCAATAATGTATTGGCAAGCTAAAAACGAATAGATGAATATACATTTAAACCCGCCAGACCACACCGACGACCTGGAATACTACTGTGGGTATCGCATAGATGTTCGAATTAAATGTGTGCAAATTTTGTGAAATTCCGGTCTTCTTCACATCAGAATAAAATTCAAAGTTGTTCGATTTCTATTTTCTTTATATTCTTGATGAATATCACGCAGAAAAAAAAACAAACAAAAATACCTCCAAAACAGTGACTCAGTCCGTGTAGAAATTAATGTTAACACAAAATCGAACGAAATCATGATCACGTAAAGTACATTTGTATTCTTTACCAATTAACGAACCTGCAATTTACACTTTTCGATTGCGTTATAGAGCCACTATGTTCATTCACTCGTATTACAGGCACTCGGTGTCAACCCTTCAAGAGTTTATGTGACCGTGTACACGCCTCTCTGACTTATGTCCATCAGGCTAGCTGATTGTGATAATTTGAGGTCCGTTCCTTACGCCTTTTTATTTTGCATAATTGGATATTTTATGCGATTTTCAAATTTTGATTCCGCCTATGATATTTTTATAATTGGTAATTTTGTCCTGTTATCATTTCCGTTTTGTTTACTGGTAGATTTAGTAGACAATTAATAAGCAACTACTATTGTGTATTGCCTATATATGTCTACGATTGTGTATTGCCAATATATGTCCTCTGTAGCAAAGACATGACGTATATTTGTAACTTAAGGTAGTTGTAGCCCTTTGAATGAAAGTAATGAGAATTTCATAAAAGTGTTCTGAATCAGTAGAACGTTATGAAAGGTTGACAATAAACAAGAAAAAAAATAATATGTTCGTGCGGCGCATGACATGCGCTTGATTTTGAGATACACACAATTGAAAATTCGGCAGGATATGTCCACTTCTAGGTTTTTCATAAGCTTTGTATAGAAATGTATGTCTTGAAAATCATGTGAAGGGGTAATGTAAATTTCTTGAAATTCTATCCAAAATCTGTGAAGGTAGACATGCTTTTAGAAAATAACATGAAAAGTTGTCGTTTATGGGTAAATTATTTTACATGTTATGAAACGGAAAAAGTGAGGTTTCCGCAATTCTGACCAAATATCAGAAATCAACACTGGCAACAACCTCAATGAATATGTCTGTAGCAGTTGCTGAACTTGATCACCGTGAGCATGTCTTGTTGATTCCAAAAGTCTAGCGATGCGTAAGAAAAACAAAATATGCAAAATATGTCTGGGCTTATTACTTTAAATGCTTGTAATACTGTAAAATCTGGACACATTAGTTCCACTTTGCATATTTAAAAATTTTGCTATTTTTTTTTACATATTTTTAGTTTCACTGTAGTGAATGTGATATCACTCCATACGAATTTTACCTTTTACATTTAGCCTTTACATGTTGCGATATATGATTAATATCACTATTAATGTTTGTTGCTTCGCTGTGTATGCGGTTATTACAAATTTCCGATTTCGCCTACCGTTACAGAATAATTGTCGATTGTTCGATTTCATTCTTGTAAATATTGAACTTCAAGGCAACAATAGTATTAGCGGATACAGAGGCCATCCACGATTTTGAACCTCTCCCTTTCTAGAAAAAAAAAATCGTGCAGAAATTATACACATATTGACAAAGAAAGAAAAAAAATGACCGATATCCCTTTTTATAATGGCTAGATCCACCGTTTAATAGACTGTATAGAAGAAATATTTATCAGAGTAAATTCCATTAAAAAAGAGGACTAAATCTTCTAGGCTGTTATAAGTTTCCACCAAGAACCCTTAATGTTGGTTTAGATTGTGACATGACCTATGTAAAATCGATGCACATAAGTATCGTTCGGCGGTCTTCTCGAACTGTTAGTTTTTGTATACATTGTACAAAGTCATTTAATTTCATCATTAAATACATTCATAAAAGATCAATCCTGGCTGTCAATTATGTTGCCATTTGAATAAATAATCGGGGATATAAGGACGCATTGAAAGGTAAGGTCTTTAACATATTCTTTTTAACGTTTTTAATTTAGTTCGGCATCAGGCATTAATTTTATTTTACATAAATAAATACTATTATAATGCCTACTCAATTTATTACTGCAATAAGAAGTATTTCCATTTATGTCAAATGCCCAATTTCAAAATCAAAGCCTTGAAATAAAGGTTTGAGCTATGTCGTGGTAGCTATGTCTCTGATAGCAAGCAAACAATATTGTAACTGTTCTGACCCCATCCCCCCCAAAAAAAAATAAAATTAAATAATTAGAAGCGGCGATGGTGGGTATGAATTGAAATTTTTCATTGACGAATCAAGGGGAGATAGGGTCGAGCAGCTGGGTCAGCCTTTTCCGATTTTTTAGGAAGTGATATTGTCAATCAGGCGCGAGATAATTTACATTTTAATTGTACATGTACTTGTATTGAATGAGTAAAAGAAAGTGCCATGTCGTGGTTTATGCATCTGTATTTAAAATATTGTTAATTCTGTCAGAGACATATGTCTCTGATTCTATAAAGGTCTATAAATGTCGCGTAAGAAGAGTTAAGGGAGACTGGGAACCTTGACGTTGCGAAATAAAGGAGAAAAGGGGCGAGAAAGGCAGAAGAGAACGTGAAGGGGAGACCAAAAGAAAGGAGACAAAGGCAGGAGAAAGGAGCAAGGGACAGGTGAAAGGAGAAAGACAACCCTGTCCGCCCCTCATAAATGTCAAGACAAATAAATATAAAGAAATTAAATAATTAAACAGTCCAAAGAAGCATACTTTTATAATGTCGGAGCAATACTAAACAATTTAAATCAAACTGTTTGGCCATGTATTTTTCTTTTGTAAGGAAGTCAATTCAGTTGGCTTGAAAATGTTCGAGGAATATTAAATACTTGCGGTTTATCATTCGTATGGGAAAGTCAAAATTTTTTGAATTCGAAGTGGTTATTATACTATGTTAGGCAAAGTCTTAGGGATCAGTACACGCAAAACTGGAATGAAATCGTACAAATTTCTTCAAAAACTTTGAATTATAGAATTTACAAAGACTCTGTAAAATTAGAACCTTATTTCAAGTTGCTTGATGATAAATTAGTTATCGATCTATGTAGATTTCGAACTGTAAATCATAGACTGCCAATAGAAGAAGGTAGATGGTTAAATTTAGACAGAAATAGTCGCACATGTAATTTATGTAGACAAAACGAAATTGGTGATGAATTTCATGTCTTACTTGTCTGTCCATTTTTCGCAGACATTCGTGAAAATTTTATACCAAGATACTATTGTAGGAGACCAAACGTTCTGAAATTTAGGGATTTAATGAGTACTAAAAACAGATCAAAACTTATTAAACTTGTGAAGTTTATAAACATTATTAATAAAACTGTGACTACCCCTGGCTGATTTCTGTGGTCACTTGTATATTGTATTTTTGTTATATTGTATATTGTTTTCAGATGTTGTATCTCTGTACTACTGTTTTTGTGGTTTTAGAGAATAAAGATATATATATATGTAAGTTTTTTTGAGTATGGAATAATACACATATTTATTAATAAATTATTAAATTATAGCTTGTTCCTTAGACATAGTAGGGATATTTGTTGGCTTTTTGTTGTTCGAAGACTTATTAGAGAATTTTATGAATCTTATAAATGAATATTCAAACGTTTCAGTATTGAATTTATAAAACGATTATCTTTATCAGAAATAATCATGTGGTGACCATGGAAATCGCCGAACACAGTCTAAAATAAGCCTCCTTTTAGTACAAAATACAAAATAAAGCACAAAGGACTGCACATAAAGTAACACAGGTATCCCGATACTGATCCGACCGGAGCTATGCATGATGGAGATACTCTTTAGGTTTTACCATTTTTTTTATATTTAGAATTTGCAAGTTTTCAAATAAAAAAGGTTTTACAGGGAAATAAAATATGAGTGATCAAAAAGTAAAATTTGTGGGAAAAGATTCTGTACTTTGACAAATCAAAGAAAAGGCATTTTAAATTGACACTGAAGCTGTCGTCATATTGCCCTATCAAATCGATTTTGACGAAAAAGGTGAAAAGAATTGCACCGACTATGCGCCGACGAATAGATTTAGTGCACACACGTAGGTGCACATTTAGTTGCGCATTTTTAAGTTTATTAAGCACCAGATAATTCGTACTTTACAGCAGATATTGCGTTGTATACAATGCCATAATTAGAAAATATTTGAAATTTTAGAATCAATTTTGACGTGTCTACTAAACTTAATTTGATTCTTATAACAATTACACTGAAAGTAGGAGAAATGGGTATGGCCATTAAGCCGTGAATTTTGTTCACATATTGGGCTATTTTCAAAATAAGCAATGTTGTCAAAAATCGTGTAAGGTGTACTTTCTAGAATTATTTCATCAATATATAAATTTCATCACACTTGTATGTTTTCTGGCATGTTAGGGACCGACCATTTAACCTGAAAAGGGGGGGGGGGGGGTATGGTTTTTTTTCTGGATAGAATTTTTTTTTTTAATTTGTTTATTTTTTTACGTGTATCAACAAAATATTTTTTTTCAAAATTAACAATATTTTTTGGGGCAGAAAGCCTCCTTCAGAATTTTTTTTTCATCATTTTAGCAGCCATAATATTTTTCACATAAAATCAGCTCCAAAATATTTTTTTTAGAAAAAATCCATAGCCCCCCCCCTTTTTTTCAAGTTAAATGGTCGGTCCTCTAGCAGTCGAACATTGCTGCAAATGACTCTTTGTGTCCATTTAACCTATTTAAAAGTATATAAAAGTTTACCCTTCAAAGTAGCAATTAGTTTAGTTTGGTTCTTGAATGCTATGCAGCGAATTTTAACAAAACCCTACAAAAATTGTCAAAATCTTCAAAACTTTCATCCAATGATGAATCGTTATCTACATTACACGTTTGAAAATGCAATTGAATTGATTTGGTAAAGATGTTGTATATAAAATAACATGTTTAAACCGTTTGGAGAAGATTTGATGCATTCACAAAATTGGTATGCTGAATGAAATAAATACAAGGAAAAGTGACCATACCTTTTTATGTAGAATAAGTGAACATTTCAAAGAACGCATGATCGTTTTATTGCATATTTCATGAGACGCCTCTATATTTTTATATACATGTACTATCTAAGAGGGAATCTGGTACCAGAAGGTATTCTTGTTAGGTTCATACATTTGCTCTTCATATGGGGTTTATCCTTTACACGGGCACTTTTGATGTAAGCAGAGAGTTGTGTCGGTTAACTCGAAAGCTCTGCATTATTCATAGATATGTATTCACTTATATTTTTAACGGACATTGATGCAGTTACACCCTCTCTTCGGGAGAAGGGTCTAGTACAACGGAACATTGCGGAAAAGGGGATGGAGAAGGGTGAAAAAATTTGTGGGAGTATAGTGAGTTGACTGGTGGTAGAAACTTTTTCCTTTACTGGTACTAGACATTCCTTCCAGCTTTCACATAAAAATTCCATATTCTACGAAAACTGAAACTAATATGTTAAATGAATAGACATAAGTTGACAAAAACTGCCAAATTGCAAAAATAAAATTTGTAAAAATTAAACGAATAAAGAACTAAATTTTAGTGTGCGCAAGGACGAATATTACGTCATTGATGTGCAGTCGAAATTTCCTCAATTAATATCCCTGGGTTCTCAACAAATAAAAAAGAAAGAAGTAAACACCAAATTTTGTTTAATTCGACCAGAAAAATTCAAAGACAAGTCAAGTAAATTTTAAAAGTTTTAGGTGGATACTAGTATAAAACAAGATACATAGGGATTGTAGAGCGTATAAAACCGACTCTTTCAATCTTCAAGCAAACCCGCAAAAAATACTGTACATAAAGGCTGGGACTAATATTACATTATTAGTCACAGATAAAGGCAAATATCCATAAAAATGATCGTAAGCTCAGTCGTATCCAGGAAGGGCATACAAATTGCTGAAATCAACACATCTACATCTTTCACACCTAATTTTTTAAATTCGTACAGCTAATTTTGCTGATGCAGATAAGTTTGTGGGAAATGCATTTTTCTGTTTTAATTAACGTTTTGGGGTTGATAGTAAATGTTGTGACTGTACGTCCAGTTTGTCCTATGGAGCTTCTGATACAATGGACAATACTTAAAATGTTAACAAGAATCGTGTTTTCAATGGGTATCAAATATACAATAACTGTATTAAAAGGGTTGAAGTACCGATTTTTTTTTATTTCTTTTTCTTTCATTTATAATATTTATTTTTTTTTTTATAAACTTTTATGATATTTTCCTTTCTTCAGAATCATTTTCTCTTTCTTAATTTAATCTGAATGTCCAAATCTTGATTTAAATAATATTTTTGAGTTTCCGCGGTAACTTATTGTTGTCGGTTTGAAGTGGGCAAATTCCATGTACATGTATCAATGTAACATTACACAGGTTACTCATATGCTGCATATTGCATATACAATATACAGCCATGTCGTGCCTACGGGTGTACGCTGAAACTTAACAGGTAGTTATGTAAATTCGACTTTTTTTTATTTTGTTTTGAATAGAAATGTTTTTTTCGCAAAATATAAAAAAAATGATTTGGCCTGAAATTTGGCGAAAATAAGTAATTTTGCCGAGTTAGATATGAAAATAAATAACTTTACCTTTTCAAATCCCCAAACTCCCCCGAATATCAAATGGCTGCATCCCAAAACCCTGTTTCTATATTTCTTTTTTTATTAAATTCCGTGCGGAATTTTGACAAGAAATTTGGCAAAAAAAGAAATGTCTTGAACCTCATCGGAACACCTTTTTTCTGAAGACTGGTTCCGCTGGTTGAATATCAAATTTGTATACACAAGAGACAATTTTATTGCAAAACAAATTTTCAAGAAATGGTAATTGAAAACATCGATAAACTATAAACAACACACTTAATCCAAAGACTCAAAACTGTTCCTACATATTGAAAAAACTGGTTCTCACCAAGGACGATAATTTACGGGGTCCGTAGAAATACCGCAAAGGACCTCCTTAGTGCACTAAGAACCATAAAAGGACTTGAAAGAGTAGTCCTATTTGCACAAAGGAGGTGGCACATGAAAGCTTATGTTTTTAAACACAAGATTCTAGGTTTTTAAAAATGTATTTTTATTAAATCCTGAGTTATTTGATTTTTGTACGCACGTGCCACTAATCCTTTTATCGTTATTGTGTAATGTGTGCATGTGGAAACAGTGCCAATAATTGAATGATTAATTCAGGTATGAATATGGAGATAATACATGTTTTCATAAATAAATAAAATATTTTATTTTATAAATATTTTAACTGAAATCCGTTAATTTTTTTCCACGTTAAATTTTATATCAACATAAAATGAAGCATATTTTAATATTTCACTGAAAAGTTATTTATGCAAATAAAAAGGCCAAAACAATTAAACAAATAACAGTAATGAATCTTCTTGTTAGGCTCTCTTTTATCAATTGAATAAAATCTTGAGCAAAACAAAAATAAAAGGTAAAAATAAACAAAAACGTGCCGTTAAAAAGCAACTAAAATGACAAAAGGGAGAAGAAGGTAAAGAATAAAATCGTGTCTTATATTAAATTACAAACATACATTTTCTAATAGCCACATCTTTACAGGCTAAACCTAATAGTAAAACAGTTCTAACTATGTACTGGGTTCCTTAACTCCACAAAACGCCATATAAATCTAGATTCATTTTGTCATCTAGTCACTGTTCTACAACTAAAGTGTCTATTATACTCACTAATACTTTGACTGCTATTAAAAACCTGGACATAAATTTCTGTAACAAAGTATGAAACAGTGGTGTCAATCATTTTTGGAGTGTAAAAAATTCATTGGAAGTTCTCGATAAATTGAATGCTTATAATGCCCCTTTTGAATCCCTTGAAAGTTTTGATTTATCTACCCTCTATACTACCTTACCACATAATCTTATAAAGGAAAAATTCATACGTCTTATTCAATGGGCATTCAAAAAATCCGATTGTGAATATATATGTTCTAATTCCTTTAAAACACATTTTAAAACAAAAGAATTCAACTAATTGGACTTGTTTTGATATGATTTCAGTACTTGAATTTTTATCTTGGTGGAAGCTGTATACTGAGGGTACATAACTTACTTTGTCAGTTGGTGTTGGGTCTGGAGCTGGCATTTCAGTTAACTGTTAAATAGTCTCTTGTGATTTCATGTTTTTGTCCGTATATTTAGTTCTTTCAGTTTCATTTTTCACAATTGACTCAGTCCTGTTGCCAACTGAATTTTACTGTTGTTACGATTGTTTTTTGATTTATCACATTGGCTGTAGGGGGAAGGTTTGGATCCAATAAAACTAGTTTAACCCCGCCGCAGCAGGTTTGCGCCTGTCCTAAGTCAGGAATTTATTAAGCCTTTGTGCGTTTTTCTAGTTAGTTTACTTTATGTCTAAAGGAGTCTAGGATGATGTTTATTTCGCTGGACTTGATTGCACTTTGTTCAGGGGCCGACTCCGACCTGCCGTTGGGTGTGGGGTTTTCTCACCGTTCATTGAAGATCTTATGGTGGCTTTGAGTTGTTATTACTCCCCTTTGGGTCGTTGTCTCTTTGACACGTTCCCCATTTCCATTCTTTTTTCTATTGTCTGAAACTAGTGGTTATACGGCGGTCCATACAAACACCTAAGAATATCCAAGAACACCCCCAAAATACCCAAGAATACCCTCAAAACATCTAAAAATGCCCAAAGAAACAATAATTAAAGATTAAATACGCTATTTTAGGGTAACAAAGTGCTAATTTATAAAAATAAAACAAGAAATAGAAATTTATTCCAGCATTCATGTTATTCGGGTGTTATTCTGTCGTACCATATACCAAGACAGTATACAAGAATATTCAAGTATACACAAAAAACAATAAATAAGCATTAAAAATGCAGTTTTTGAAGAAAAAAAATTAAATTATATTTCTAAAGCAAAAATGAATTTTCGGATATATTTTGTGATTCGTTTGCTTATATAAAGTACATAATATATAGTGCATTCGTGTTTCGAATGCATGTACCAGGCACACATGTAATATGCATATTGGTTTGATTAATTGACTGGCTCTGAACCGGGTAATGGATTAATATTCATTAGTTAATTATCATACTGTTGTATAATTATTAATGTTAAAATCATTGTATGTAATTATTTGCTCTTTATGGGCCCTTTAATTGGAATAATAAAGTATGTCTATGTCTATGTCTATTCCAACAGTTCCCATGAAAATGCACTAAATGTTAGTTTATATTTTCTCATGTAGAACCCAAATTTTGCAGTTTTGACTGGTCATTTTTGTTTATTCTTGTGTATTTGAACCTATTCGATTCCGTTTTATTGTTTTCTTTGTTATTTTGGGGTATTTTTTAGTATTATTGGGTATTCTTGGGTGTTCTTGGGTATTCTTGGGTGTTCTTGGGTATTCTTGGGTGTTTGTATGGACCCGTTATACGGGCATTTCAAGGAATGAAAGAAAATGTATTTTGTGAAATTAAATGGAAGTAAAATCTAATGGAAGATGAATTCCATTTGTGTCCAAAGTATATTAATTTGCGTAAAAGTTATATTAAACAAATATTACTGGAGTACTAAGATAGAAATTATGATGAGTTAAATTATAAATTTAAACCGGATCACTGACTTTCGCGATTTACAAAGTTTTTCAAGAAGTACGAAATTGTGAAAGTACATATGAATATTAACTGAACTGGTGTTTTTAAATTTATTGCACATTGGCAATTTATATCTTGTTGTAAAACTAGGTTATTTAATAAATGATTATTAAAAAGGCGAAAGTGCATAGCAATTTTTAACATCAATAAGAAAAGCTATAACCTTGAGTTTTGTACGTGTTTTAAAATTTCATTATGAAATGCCAGCAAAGATAAAAAAAATCCAAGCAAAAAAATTGAGTCCCCTTTGATTATCAGTAGAGAACTTTTTTTTCAACAAAATGTTTTGAATCTTAGAGAAAACATTATATCCGTCTCTGTCTCTGTCTCTTTAGGGACCGACCATTTAACTTGAAGGGGGAGGGGGGGCTATGGTTTTTTTCTAAAAAAATATTTTGGATCTGATTTTATGTGAAAAAAATATTTTGGCTGCCAAAATGATGAAAAAAAATTTTCTGAAGGAGGCATTCTGCCCAAAAAAATAATGTTAATTTTGGAAAAAAAATATTTTGTTGATACGCATGAATAAAATAAATAATGTGTTTCGCGCGAAGCGCGAAAAAAATTTTCTGTCCAGAAAAAAANCCCCCCCCCCCCTCCCTTCAGGTTAAATGGTCGGTCCCTTATCATTTTTTTTTATTCTTTTGTTGTTGTTTTTTTGTTTTTTTGTTTGTTTGTTTGTTTCTTTCTTTGTTTTTTTTTGTTTTGTTTTTATTATTATTATTATTGGTAACTGTACGCAATATGAATGAATAACTTAGACAGGGTTTAACCATGTTATATAATACTGGTAATGTAATTTTCGGTATAAACTATTAATTCATTAGATTTAAAAATTAAATGAATCTAACTTACAACTTTCATGAATACTGCAGATAACTAGAGACATATTATTATATGCGTTATGTTAAGGGAAATACCGACTTTGGTCAGTTGACGAGAAATCTCAAGTTTCGTTATTATATAAGTGCTTGACCAACGTAAAAAAAAAATAAAAAAATAACGTTTCATGTAAAAACTGTCCCGCTTTAAAAAAATTCTGTAGAACTTTAAGAAATTTTCACTGTTTAAAGGAGTTTGATATGCAATTGAAGCCTGTAATTTTGAAATAATTCTAAGTTCATTTATTTATTGAATTACAAATAAATTTTGACTTTGAAATTTTCGGTTTGTGTTTAAATCGTCATAATATGGAAGTTACAAATCATAAAAATATTTCAAAATAATTTGAATAAACTGTATGTAAAAAGCTATTTAACAATGAAAATTTCATGAAAATCGGATAAGAAAAGAGTTGACTCACTTTTGGCACTAGGCTGTGTTGGATATATATTATCAAATTTTACTCGTTTTTTTTTTCTTTTTTTTGTTTGTTTGTTTGTTTGTTTTTTTGTTTTTTTTTTTTACAAAAACAACTTTTCTTATTAAATTTTCTTCGGCAAAAAAAATCTGTTTTTATACAAATTTTCTTATAGCAACTCGTTGAAATTAATTTTTTTTATTAAGAACATCAAAGGTTCATACACACTTGTTTACATAATAATAGCTAACACCTAGTATGTTTGTTTACCTTACCGATGTTAATTGACAATCAACAATAATCATCACCTGATTAGGTAAAGCAGTTGGCACGTACCTAAAAAAAAACTGCTAATAACATCGTAGCATACCACGAAGATCAGAATAAAAAGCTAATTGGTAGAATGTCAATCGTTAAAGATGATATTGTTGAATTAAAATGGCGATCCATGAGTACAAATCTCATTGTGACTGGAATAGAATACTCTGCAGAAGAGAACACTAAAGACAAACTTACAACATTTTTTAAACACCAATTAGGTTTTAAGCAAAACATAGATTTCGTTACGGTTCATCGTTTTGGGAGTAGACGCCGCAAAGGTCCTCGGCCCATATTGGCAAAATTCGTCTCAAAGCAAGACAAAGAACTTATTCTTAAGAATTGTTTTAAATTAAAAGGATCAAAATATCGAATTCAAGAACAGTACCCGAAGGAAATAGAGAACAAAAGAAAGATTTTGTATCCAATTGCCAAGACAGCAAAGAAAAACAAAAGTAAAGTGTTACTTGTTAGAGACAATATATTTATTGATAGAAAATTGTACACCCCAAATTCAAATGAGAATTATAGCTCTAACTGTAATGGTGAAAGATATGTAGAGCGTATCAAGGTATCACCCCATTATAAATTTAGTACACAAGAACATATTTACAATTATGCTGATTCGCGTGAGAGACCTATTGAAACGAATACTTCTGTTCCTGTGATTGGCAAGAAACTTAATTTTATAAGCATGGAGAGACAACACAACAACATGAACTTTTTAAAGTAACTTCGTTTCTCACACTTATAAGTTCAACTGTTAATGTAATCGTCCGGTATATGATTTAAACTTTTCTGCAAAACCTCTTGTGACTGAGGGTTTAATAAGCTTCTTTTTGTGTTCTGTGCATCATTGTAATGCAAAGGTGATCAAAATAAAGTCTTGTCTTGTCTTGTCTACAAACCATTTATGATGAAAATTGACAAAATAACATATTTTTATATGACAATCCATATTCCGCCTCCTTTGTGCACATAGAATATCTCTATCGTGTCCTTAGTGCACTTTTATGGTTCTTAGTGCACTTAGAAGTCCTTTGCGGTATTTCTACACACCGTATTTACGTCCTTGTTCTCACATACCTCATAATGGGTCTTAGAGGCTAGTTAGCCTACATTGATCTCGATACCAGGTAAACCAGGTAATGGAAACAAACAAATAATTAACTTGAAATTTATCGTAACATGTGCAAAATGACTTCTTAATTGGAGAAACACAATTAGTGGCCTCAGTCGCGGATCCAGGCAATTAGAAAAGGGGTTCCAGTTGGAAACGAAAGGAGATTTCGCCGAGTGGAGCGAGGCGCGAAATTGTTTGGGGGTATTTCTTGTTAAAACATCAGGATAGTAATTAATAAATACATGATCGTCCAGAAAAAAAGGGGGTTCCAACCCCCAGTACCCCCCTCTGGATCCGCCAATGGGCCTTGAGGGAACCAAATAAATTAAATAATAACCTTTTAATCATCAGTGATAAGTTAATTAATGTGTCCTCATGTTGCTCATGTTGGCTGAATGTTTTGATTTTTTGTGTAATGAAAGAAGTTTCTCGGTCACAAACATTTCACTCGAAAGTCCTGCATTAGCTTGTTACAGGGTTATACGTATATCATACCAAGAAAATGGGGACATCCGAAAATTCACGTGACCAAACAAGCTACATGTACACGAATTTTCAATATAAAATGCATAGGGGTCGTCAAAATATTATAGGATTAAACACTGTTTTAAAGGAATTTATTGGAGTATAAACTGGACCAAGTCACTCACAAACATATCATAAAAGTCCTTCTGACTTTTATTTGTTTGTGAGTGAATTGGTCCAGTTTATACTCCAATAAATTCCTTTAAAACAGTGTTTAATCCTTATAATTCTTTTCCAATAATTTTTAATGTTTGAATTTTCCCGCTTGTTACCTCAACACACACACTTATTGTGTATTTGGTGGCTGTCGATTTCAATGCGTATGAATATAAAGATGGGAGCAAAAATGTAATCCGTTAAATTTGCCTTGAAAAACAATTTATAAAACTTTGAATTATATTAATAACAATATTAAATCTGAAATTATAACAATAACAATGTAAAATATAAACAAAATTCAGAAATCATTTGTTTGAATAGTTATGGCACGCGATAGTAACAAAAATGCGGTATACCTAGTATTTCGAACGAAAACTAGGGGTTTTCGTGCGAAATACTAGGTATACCGCACGTTAACTAGGGGTTTCCGATCGGTATACATAGTATTTCGCCGATGTGCAGTCTTAAGAAGACAAGTCCATATAAATCCAAGAAGTTTATTCACCAAATACACAGGACCTCCGGAGAGGGTACAAAACTGAAAGATTAACATAAAAACAAATTACCATGTGTTTAAACAATAGCAAAATGTCACCAAAAATTACAATCATATTAATTGTAAACCATAGAAAATTCATGTATTTAATCTAACAGTTACCATCATCAAAACTGCATAATATTCCATATTTGGGTCACAAATAACCTTCAAAATATTCGAAAACATCACAAACTACTTCCTGTAGCATTTCTAAACAATATACACAATATAAGTAAGAATGAAAATATCGTACGCTTAAATCAATTATGTCACCTTTGGCGTTCCATAGAAAATATTAAATCAATAATCTAATTATGTCACCTTTGGCGTTCCATAGAAAAAAAAATTTTCGAACAAACTGAGGACGGCGAAATCAAAATTCTAAATTTTAAATCGGGGAAAACAGGTTATGGATGATTGATTATCTTTACTTATGTGACAAAAATACATAATTACTCAAAAATAAACAATTAACGGGCCATATAAGAATGTAAACAATGATCGGCTGCTTGCACTGAATTTTATCAATTTGCACAAAAATTACAAAAGTTACAGAAACATCGCTTATCAGGCGATGACCTAAGATAATAATAAACATAATAAAAACTTACTCTGTGGTTATCAAGCACCAAAAACATAGAAATTCCATGATTTCACAAGAAAAACATTGACGTTTTACGTCCGTTTGCTAATTTTTGATTATTGTGTATAATAAAAAACCAAACTCCGCGGACACGTATACATTCCAGAGTCAGTACACTCCCCTCCTGATTTCAAAATGAAATCATTATCATACACATTTTCATAACAAATGTCAAAAACAATAAAAATATCAAATGTTTTACACACATTCACGTCCATCAAACCTTGAGACAGTATGATAAACCCTTAAATCTACTATGTTTCATGACAATAAGTTNTACTCTGGACCAAAAACGCTATTCATAGTTTTAGCCAATTAGAAGCGAGAAACGGAAATCGCTATTTGATATTTAACGTTCGTCCAATCAGAAACGGAAAACGGTATTCAGGGTTTAATTAAACCAATCAAAATCGTTTATTCTGTTTATCGCTTATAATTCTCTATTTTTTATTCAAATTTTCGTATCTTTTATTTGTTTCAGATATTTTGATATTATAAATTAATTATCAAATAGAGTTGTGCCTGTGACACTTTTAGGTGCGAATGGATATCAGATTCGCTATGTTTCATGACGNTAAGTTTTACTCTGGCCCAATCAACACAACAATTTGAGATATTGGTCTGACATAAGTAACTGGTTGACCATCACGAATGATTCTAAGTTCGATTTTACGGACTTTCCCATCGTTGCTTGGGAAAACACGCTCAACGATTCCTGTAGGCCAATAATTCCTAGCACAGTCGTTATCTTTCATAAGCACCACTGTTCCAACTTGAATATTTGATTCATCCTTTTGCCACTTTTGTCGCGCTTGCAGAGAATGTAAATATTCATTATGCCATTTCGACCAGAACTGCTGAGCAAGAAATTGTACATACTTCCAATGATGTCGAATTGCATCTTTTTTCTCGAAGTTCGGAAACGGAGAAAGATCAATGTTGCTCGAAGTTTTCTGAGTCAGTAGAAGCGACGGGGTGATCAAATTTGGAGATTCTGAATCATATGACACACTTGTCAGCGGTCTGTTGTTGACAATCGCTGTGACTTCTGCTAAGAAAGTACATAACGTTTCATGTGTCAAGTCTTTAAATCGGTTTTCTAACAATAATGAGTCTAATATTCTCCGTGACACTCCAATGAGGCGTTCCCATGCCCCGCCAAAATGTGATGCGTGAGGGGGATTGAATTGCCAAGTTATGCGGTTGTCGTTGAGAAAGTTCTGAACGCTACGGTCTTCAACAAATTGAGCAATCATCGACAGATCTTGAGTTGCCCCTACAAAGTTAGTACCCCGATCAGATCTAACATGTCGCACTGGTCCTCTCAGTGCAATGAATCTTCGCCACGCATTGATGAATGAAGAGCTGCTCAACTCTTCTATCACTTCAATGTGAATCGCCCTGGTAACAAGGCAAGCAAAAAGAATCGCCCAACGCTTTGCTTGAGCTACACCACCTCGTGTACGACGAAACGTGACTGGCCATGGACCGAATGCATCTATACCTATGAACGAAAATGGAGGACTTGGAGTCAATCTATCTTTCGGTAATTCGGCCATCTGCTGAGTACATACTTTCCCTCGTAATTTCTTACAAACAACACATTTTCGAAGAATTGAGTTTATGAGTCTTTTTACACCAACAATCCAGTAACCCGCATTTCGTATAGATGCTTCAGTAAACGATCGACCTTGATGAGCTACTTTGGAATGAAAGTGACGGATCAGAAGAATAGCCACATGATGTCCTTTAGGAATAATGATGGGCTGTTTCGTTGAGCTACTTAACTCTGATTGATTGATACGTCCGC
The DNA here is from genome assembly GCA_002080025.1 of Modiolus philippinarum. NCBI lineage: Eukaryota > Metazoa > Mollusca > Bivalvia > Mytilida > Modiolidae > Modiolus > Modiolus philippinarum. The sequence continues at coordinate 35,612 of MJUU01040768.1, forward strand.
CAACTCTAAGAATTCCATCTGAGTCAATAAATGGGTTTAATGCTAAGATCGAACTACTCCTATGAAGTATCTTACTATTGCACAAATTGTTTATTTCATCTGAAAATGTATCATTTTGACATTCCTTAATTATGAATCGTTCAGTGTCAATCAGCTGTTCTGCGCTCGTTTTACTAAATTCTGTCCATTTTCGACTCATAATTCTAGTCCTGAGATAGTTGAACGCTAATACCAATCTTCTCCAGTCTGAGAATTTATCAAATTTGTCAGATATCTTTGTGAATGTTTCAACAGTACTTGTTAAAGTTTGTACTTCCGGTCGTACTTCAAGATCAGTATCGGGATCGACTAAGTCAAATTTTGTCTCAACATGAGAGTTCTCTTCAAGAAGAAATGCTGGTCCACAAAGCCATGAACTTTCCTGCAGATGCGCTGCATGAACACTCCTAGTTGCTAGATCTGCAGGATTAATATCAGTAGAGACATGTCGCCAATTATCAGGGTCACTAGATGAACGAATTCTACTAATTCTGTTACAGACATAGATATAGAACCGACGACTTGTATTATTTATATATCCAAGTACGATTTGGCTATCTGTATAGTAAAATATGTTCTTAGTCTCTATTTTCAGGTGTTCCTTGATGGTGTCTGCCATTTCTACCGCAAGCACGGCGCCACATAACTCCAGACGGGGTATAGTGTGACCAGATCGCGGAGCTACTTTGGCCTTGCCCATTACAAAACTTATCTCAGTAGATTTTCCATCGCTTAGTTTCAGATATGCCACGGCTGCTATAGCTTCTTTAGAGGCATCACAGAAAATATGTATCTCACGCACGATTGCAGATGCAAAAGAGATGGATGTATACATGCGGGGTATCCGAATAGTTTCAAGACCTTTTAGTGAGGTCACCCAAGATTTCCATTGATCAAGATAAGTATCTGACAAGACATCGTCCCAATTGACTACACTAGAACCTATTATCTCTCTAAGTAGTAATTTTCCACGAATGATTACCGGAGCAGCAAACCCAACCGGGTCATATATGCTGTTGATGGCAGAGAGGGCTCCACGTCGAGTGAATGGTTTGACTTCCGGTGATATTTGAAATGTGATTTCGTCAGTGCCTACGTTCCAGGAGACGCCTAGGCTGCGCTGAGTCGGTAGTTCGTCAGAACTTAAATCGAGATCCTTCAAGCCTTTTGATAAATCACTCGAATCAAATTGTTTTAGAAGTGCTGTACTATTCGACGTGATCTTGTGGAGACGTATCTTTCCACCTTCCCATAGTGATAATTGAGTTCGCTTGATAAGATCGACAGCCTCATTCACATTTTGACAAGATATTAGTCCATCATCTACATAGAAGTGTTTGTTCACGAAGTCCTTTACATCCTGAGT
>MJUU01040769.1:16576-32715 GCA_002080025.1 Modiolus philippinarum
ATTCAAAACAAGACAGTTACACTTCACAAAAACATTACACTACACAAAACACTCAACACCAAAAATACATGTAGTTAGTTACCTGTCTGTGGGACCAGGCTGAGTAACAGTTACTTTCAAAAATGCTGCTACTTTAGTGAGCTATATAGCTACTTTAATCTGAAAAATACAAATGAGGGATATTTTCACTCTATATGCAAAATATTTAAGTTTAAACCTGCAAAAATAGCACAACTTCAAAAATAACATAAATTGTCAGTTTAACTTAAAAACACTCTATTATATTTCACCAGCTTCAATTATTAAAATAAATGACTTGCAGGAATACAATAATCACAGAAAATATTACTTTAAAAATAATCAACAAAGTTTCAACATTCAAAAAGTCAAATATTCACACTTTCACTCATCTCTTTTTCACAGAAAATCGGGATAAAAATACCAAAAATGGAAATGAAATTAAGAAATGAAATGCATATCTACCTTCCAAACTAATATGATGAAGTATGAAATCTAATCAACTTCCAATATATTTTGTCAAAACTGAAGATCAAAATCAAATATTTCTTGTCACTTGAACAAAGGACCCACTTCTGAAGAATTTAGAATTTAAGCGGGAAAACTAGAACCCAACCTGTAACAACCAGTGAAATGGCTAGAAAATGACACACCCACAATACTAAGAGGGTCAACTGACTAAACCATATACCACTACATGGATCAACAGATTATACTCTGAAGACATAAGTGATCAATATAAAATGTAGAAAGTAGATATACCATTAATCAATTAATTTAAATAAGAAATAACACAAGAAATAGACAATAGTCATTATGAAATATATTTTTATTGAAATATAACTGATTTCAATGTATTTCAAATGACGAATACAAATACATATTTTATTTAATTAAAAACATGATAAATCCACATTGTCACAGAAATGCAAGAGCTGTCGCCGAATAGCAGCCAGTTATATCCCCGTTCATTGAACACTGAATCAATATGGAGAGTGCTAATTTAAGTGTGTTGGGATACAATACAGGTGTGGACACAGTACAAGTGTGGACACAAAACTAGTAAAGACACGATCATAAATCCACAAGAAATATTGGGGAAAAATCAAAGTTATGGTTAAACAGGAAGTAGATGAGTTAAAGACTTGAAAAGGGGAAACAATTCATCATCATACTGAAGCTTCAGATCAAATATCAAATCATTGCTAAATACACAGAAATCCTTGACGAACATTTTCAAAATATGGCTGTAAATGGAAAAATCAAAGTTTTCGTCAAACAGGCTGTAGTTGAGTGACGGACTTGAAAAAGGGAGACACGGTAGACCTCATCATACAAAAGCGTAAGAACAAATATCAAATCATTACTACATACACAAGCTGAGATGTCCTTGACCAGAATTTTCAATATATGGCTTTAATGGGGAAAATCAAATTTTTCGTCAAACAGGCTGTAGATGAGTGACGGACTTGAAAAAGGGAGACACGGTAGACCTCATCATACAAAAGCGTAAGAACAAATATCAAATCATTACTACATACACAAGCCGAGATATCCTTGACCAGAATTTCAATATATGGCTTTAATGGGAAAAATCAAATTTTTCGTCAAACAGAAAGTAGATGAGTGACGGACTTGAAAAGGGGAGACACGGTACAACTCATCAAACGAAAGCTTCATACCAACTATCAAATCCTTACTACATACACAAGCTAAGAAATCTTTGACGAAAGATGTACCGGATGGACGGACAGACGGACAGGGGTATTTTATTTTGTTAATCTGTTTCATACATGTTTTCTTTAATACAAGAATAACTCGTTAAATTACTTTATTTGTTGCAACGTAGAGTTACTAGACAATACCAGAGTACACAGAGAATCCATATTATTATTGTGATCATGAACACTCCATTTAAACGAAATGCGCATATGCAGAAGCAAATTCTCAGTAACATCGGTATTTAGTTATTTTTTAAACTTCACACATCCAGGGTACTGAACTTTAGTGTTCGTCGTCCAATGGATACACACGCCAATTTACAACAGTATAAATACATGCACCTACAATCATCTACACACATTGTCTTATCCCTGCCTTGTTCTTCACAATATTGTAACGTTTTAAAATGATTCCAGTTGTTAAAATACTCAATATATATTTGCTATTATTTGTAAATCTGTGATAAGCTATGTTAAAGATTCTTCTGATAAGTTTATTTCCTTATATTCACTTCCTTTCACTACAAAATTATTTGTAAAATGTTTTTTTTATTTGTCTGTTGTCAAACTCGAAAAAACAATAGTAATATCCGGGATGACGATGTGTCCGGTTCCAAATTATGTTAGCTTGCTCTTTACTTAAAAATTTCGCTATCGTTTGATAAACCCTCTGGATAAGGATTTAACATGTAAAGTACAAGTTACAAGAATATGTGAACAGAAGGAAACTGAAGTGACACCAAAATCAGGTTCATTCGGAAAAGGCATCGTACTTCGTGTTCTTTTCAAGATTGCGTGAAGCTAGTATTACCTTAGAAAGGAATATTTGGTAAATCAGGGACTGCTTAAGATGTTAAACAGGTAGTGGACTAATTGCAGAATCACAGAAGGAACAGGATATAGCAAAAATTAAAAAAAATTGGTCAGTAATTCATATGAGAATGGAGTTGAGGGTAGAGAGGGACTAGTGAATCATAACAAATATGGTTTTCGTATCGGGAAGTGTAAGAACTGACAAGGTGGAGTATGATAAACCTCTGGATAACAATACTTATGTAATATTGTTTTCGTATCGGGAAGTGTAAGGACTGACAAGGTGGAGTATGGGAAACCTCTGGATAACAATACTTATGTAATATGGTTTTCGTATCGGGAAGTGTAAGGACTGACCAGGTGGAGTATGAGAAACCTCTGGATAACAATACTTATGTAATATGGTTTTCTTATCGCTAATTTGAGCAATTATCTCGTGCTGTCGCACTCGATGCAATACAAGCTGAGAATTCCATACTCGCAAAACAAATTACTAATAGAATATATGTATCGGGAAGTGTAAGAACTGACAAGGTGGAGTATGAGAAACCTCTGGATAACAATACTTCATGATTTCATGTTAATATTGTAATGTGAAATTTAATTACTAATTACCGGATCGTGAATACATGTTTTAGCATTCTCTTAAAATGTAGATAATTTTTTCGTTTCCTTTTGTTATGATGTCACTTGACAAAATGTTGATAAATCGATTGATGTGACTTGAATTGCTATTCACGGAAATTGCAATATTACAGTTAATTAAAACATTAGTTGAGAATCTATCCCGTCAATGTGCGTATTTCAGAATTTTTTTGGTCGAGCTTATCGGATCATTCATTTGTCAACAATCAACATTATAATACACATATCTAGTCAATACATTTTATACTCATCTTGTGTAAATATGTTTTAATTTACAGCAGACGAGATTTATTTTATTAAAAATGGCCAATGATGACACATTTCAACACACGGGAAGCAACCAGGAAGAAGAAATACAGATTCGCCTGAAGCGAAGAAGCCTGGCTAAAAATAGATTTCACAGAGTATTTAAAAAATTCAAAGAAGCCATAAATGAAGAAAGATTAATAAGTGTATTAGAAAATTTGATGGCGGATCTTGAAAAATCGTACGCCGAAGTTTAAAAACAAACTGATGCATACATGGAAGTACTAGACGATGATAAAGACGCTGCTAAAATTAGAAAATTACAAGATGACACGGGCATTTTATACAAAGAACAGTATGTTATAAAATCAATCATGGCGAGAAAAAAGATTGATCGTTCTGAAACAAAACAAAATGTGCCTTCGGGACAAAATATGACACTTGACGCACCTGCATTTTCCGGCAATATGAGAGACTATCCAGGATTTAAATGTGACTATAATCGCCATATGATACCAGCGTATGGAAAATATCCGTATGCATTGAAAAGCTGCCTTAGTGGGAACGCCTTACGTACGGTACGTGGGGCAGATGACGATTTCGAAGGAATGTTTAAGAGACTGGACATGAAATATGGAAAACCAGAAAAACAAGCGGATGTCATTTTATGTGATTGATTGATTGAATATTGTTTAACGTCTACTCAGCAATATTTCAGCTATATCAAGACGAGAACAAGTTTGTTAATCAATATTCACTTTGGGGTATGGAAAGGGCCATGGGACGGGAAATTCTGACTGCCACTGGAAAAGTAGGGTGAACTCGTCAAGGGCGGGGAATTTAGCCTTGTAGCCGATCACCTACGGACCACCCCAAAAAGAGCTTGCTACAAGGGTTCTTTAACGTGCAGGAAGCGTGGCGTTTCTTCCAACACTTGGACCTGAGTTTACATCCCATCCGAAAGATGGGTTGTGTATTTATGGATCCCGCACAACCACGGAATGGGTCCTATTTCTATATCCCGGGACCCTCGGGGTCAGCCTCCGTTTAGGAGGGGTCACACCCCGCAAGCCGGAGATACTAGGTCCTATTTCTATATCCCGGGGTTCCCTCGGGGTCCTCTGTTAGGAAGACTCATACTCCAAGCTCAGAGGATGCTGCGGGCCTATTCATAAGCCGGGACCGCGCACGGCGGACATTTTATGTGAAATGATGTACCAGAGGGAGATGATAATGAGTTTGTTAAAACAGTGGAATAATTGAGAATTGTTATTTAGATCTAGAGAAAATGAATTAAGAAGCGGAAATGAATACGGCTACAATGGTTAGTGAAATCGAAAAATTGTTACCACGTACACAAAAAAAAAAGAGAATGGGCAATCAGAAAACAAAGGGACGTGAAGGATACAAAGAAGAGGTTCAAAATATTTTTGGAGTTCTTACTGGAAGAAAATATGCGATAGAGTATATGCAAAATGATTTGAGAACACTTGATAAAAATGCGAAAGGTAGGATACATTCACTTGACGCAGACTCATCACTTGTTGATCAAACTGAACTGTCATTTATTCATGGGCGCCTTGACCGTCAAGAGGCTATGATTCAACAGGTTATGCACGGTATTGCAGAAATGTCAAGACCCGGATCGGAGAAAAACAATTTTGGTAAAAAATGGTGGTATCACAACACGGATGGACACAAAATAGGAGACTGTGCTGAGTTTAAGCAACAAGATACAAAGAGTAAATATGATAGTCTACGTATAAATGGAGGGTGTTTCAGTTGTCTAAGATTAGGGCACCTATCAAGCAAGTGTAGGACTAGAACAAATTGCAATGTTGACAGATGTGAACAAATGCATCACTCAGCATTACACAATTTTGACACAAATGACATGTCCGTTTATAATGTTGTGAATGGATCAAACTTTAACAGAGGAAATGTTTTGCTCATGATTAGCGAAGTGAAATGTGGACTTGGAACTTTGAATACACTTTGGGATCCTGGAGCGAACATGTCATTAATAACACACCAGGCTGCACGCTAAATGGGACTTAAAGGGAAACCTGTAACCCTTTCATTGACAAAAGTTGGTAATGACACCGAAACTATTCAAAGCCAAGAATACATTGTACCACTTATCGATACTACTGGAAAAGTATGGAAAGTTCATGTATATGGAATGGAACAAGTAACAGCCGATATAGGAACTGTGAATATAACGAAAGTTAGTAAGCTATTTAAAGGAATATCGGAGCATGATGTGAGAAGACCCACCGGGAGTGTTGATCTTTTGATTGGAACAGACTGTTGCACTCTATTACCTGAAAACGTTGAAGAAGTAGGAAACTTGCAGTTGATGAAAAATCAATTTGGATATTGTTTAAGAGGAAAATACGAAATGATAAATTCAGTTGTTAATGCCTGTAGTGTAGTACACATTCATTTTCATTAGTAGTAATGACAATAATGATCTGCTTATTGCGAATGATTCAACATTACCGAGTGAACTGGGAAAGTTTTTTGAAATAAAAAATCTAGGAACTGAATGCTCACCACATTGTGGCAAATGTAAATGTAGCAAATGTCCGATTGGTGGTAAGGAATATACAATCAAAAAGGAAAGAGAGCTTACTTTAAAAGAAAGTGGACTGAAACATGATAATAAAAATAAGCGTTGGGTAGCATCTTATCAATGGATTAAGGATCCAAACGAACTGAAAAACAATGTTTTTTTTCTGTTAAAACAAGACTTGAAGCGTTAGAAAAACGTAGAACTGGCGAAGAATACGCATTACAGTATGATCGACAAATTGAAGATATGCTTACTCGAGACGTTGCTAGAAAATTGAGTAAAATGGAAGTCGAATCTTATTCTGGACCAATTTTCTATATTCCACACCACGAAGTACTAAAGCCGAACTCAAAGACAACACCATTAAGAATTGTTTTCAATTCCTTTGTTAACTTTATGGGAAATACTCTGAACGACTTCTGGGCAAAGGGGCCAAACACTGTTAATGACATTTTAGCCGTATTATGTAGATTTAGACAGGAACATGTGGCCTTTGTAGGAGACATTTCCAAAATGTACAATACAGTAAGCATTAGTGAGAAAGATAGCATACACATCGTTTTCTCCGGAGAGGTATGGATGTTTCAAAGGAACCAGAACATTACGTGATGCAGGCTGTTACATTTGGTGATCGTCCTAGTGGTGCCATAGCCGTAACTGCATTGAGAAAAACTGCCGAATTACGTAAGAAATCTCATGAGGCAGCTGCAAATGTTATCATCAACAACAGTAATGTTGACGATATACTTCACTCTACTAAGAGCATGTCACAGGCGAAATGCCTAGCGAAGGAAATCGATGAAGTTTTAGCCGAAGGAAGCTTTGTAGTGAAACACTGGACATTTTCCGGCCATGAGAGACAATCTGATAGTAACATTTCAAAGTTTGCATTTGAAGAAGAAAAGGTCCTTGGCATGATATGAGAAACAAATCACGATGTTTTTAAGTACAAGACACAACTCAATTTGGAGCAAGAATTCGAGAGAGACTTTTTAAGAACATGAACTATCATTTTGATAAAATTTTTCATATTGTCGACTCCACAATACTACATGCTCAAATTCAAAAGGAAAGTTATGGATTTGGTACTTTTACGGCTACAAGAGTAGCAGAAATTAAGTCAAAGACTAAGCCTGATGAATGATGGTGGATACCTGGTGAATTGAACCCTGCTGACTTTACTACACGACCAACGGCTCCACATGAACTTAATTTTGATTCTGTTTGGCAACGGGGACCTCAATTCTTGTGCAAGCCTGTTGCGGAATGGCAGTTTGTTGCGAATATCAATGATGCATGCGACTTAGAACTTCCTGACAGCTGTCCAATTATTAAGATAGCACATACATTCAAATCAGATTCATGTAAAGACACAACATTCAACGACTTTAATCTGGATAACTTTCGAAGCTTTAACAAGTTAGAGTAACCTGCATTATTCGAAGAATTTTTAAGAATAAAAGTTTTCGTCAGGATGTGGCAAAAATATCAGTTGAGGAATTACAAAATTCTGAGAGAGAATGGATACGGTTTGCACAAATAGAAATAAGGGACGACCGGAAAATTGCATATAGGCGACTAGGTGTACAAAGATGTATAGACGGATTAATTGTAGTTGGTACGAGAAAGGCGGAATGGTTGAAGTCCACTTGGAACCAAACTAAATTTATACTTTTGCCTCCGAAATCAAAATTTGCACGGATGTACATGCAATCCATTCATGATAACAATAATGCAAGAGTAGAACACATTCTTTCCAAAATCAGAAGCAAATTCTGGATTCCGTGTGCTCAGAAGTTTCTGAAATAAATTGCTACTAAATGTGTTGTATGTCGAAAGAGAAATAAAAATTTTCATAGCCAAATAATGAGTTCGTTACCAGAAGAAAGACTTAAAACATTTCCTGCCTTCTTTTTCACTGCTGTTGACTTGTTTGGTCCATTTACGATAACGGATACGGTAAAGAAAAGGACACATGGTAAAGCATATGGAGTAATTTTTATATGCCTCACGTCCAGAGCCGTTTACCTTGACATTATGGATAGTAACAGTACGGATAGTTTTACTCTGCGACGATTTGTATCAATACATGGTTACCCTAGAAAAATGCGCTCTGATGCGGAAACTCAACTGGTTGCTGCTAGCAAAGAAATATCTGAAATGAATCATAATATAAATTCGGATAATATCTGTTCTTTATGGAGTAATCAAGGCATGGAATGGGAATTTTGTAAATCTGCTAATGCTCCATGGGAAAATAGTTGCTGTGAGGCTTTAATTAAATCAGTGAAATACTGTCTGTTAACTGCGATTTGATCAAGCATAATGACATTTGTTGAGTTACAAACAGTTGTGTTCGAAGTTGGAAACTATGTGAACGAACGCCCAATAGGAATAAAAAACAATGATCCAAACGAAGAAAGTTACATGTGTCTAAATGATTTACTTCTTGGCAGAGCTACTTTGCGTGTACCATCTGGATCTTGGTCGTCAAAAGAGTGCTCCTAAGTCTGATGGAAATTTGTTCAACAGGTTGTTGAACCGTTTTGGTCTACGAAGTTGTTCAAGGAGGAAGCGGACTTAACTTCAGATGCAGAGGAACTCCCAAGGGTGAATCCCGACTGCAAAGGGCGCTTGAATAAGCATGCTCCTGTTGGCAACTACCAACAGAGAACTGGACATGGATCCCGGATGAGTCCCTTTGGCCGCGGAATGAGCTTGGGAGAGGTTCCCAGAAAGGGAACGGCCCAGGGAACAAAGATGATCCCGGCGGCCGGCAAAGAATGGCTGCTGAAGGATCCCGAGTCGAAGTGTTTAACTAAAGGGGACTGGTACCGCAGTCCAGGTGTCGGTCACTCATAATAGGTCTAAAGCCAGAGGAGTAGTTGAGAGGATGAAGTTTCATAGAAAGGAAGAGGAAGAAGTCGTTAGATTATCGACCCATTGGAAATATGATGTCTGAACTTTCAAAAAATGGCAAAATTATCAACTGAGTATACCAATCATTGTATTCGCGCAACAACAATAACAGCGTTGGATCAAGCTAGATTTGAATCAAGACATATCATGACGGTTTCGGGTCATCATTCTGAGGCTCCAGAGATACGTCAGTTACGCAGAGACTCTTAGCCATCTTTTTCCACAGCCCAAAATTAACACTACAAGTATTTCAACAGACACTGTTGTTTTAAATGTTTACAATCAGGATGAAAACATTCAGAACATTGACATTCAGGAAAATGTTGAGCATAATCTTTTTGATGAGAAGGATGATGAATTTCTTTACTGTCCGCATCACAGTCAGAAATTATTTTACAAGAAATAGAAAATGCAGAAACGACAGAAGAGGGCAATCAACAAACTGCAGTTATTCAGGAATCAATTAAAAAAATAAGGAAGTACACTATAATACAAGCTAAACTCCGTCCTTTATGTTTCATGGATGCACTGTCAACCTATATTACAATCAGCAAGCCTATTGTGTTTTCTATTTAAAATGTTCCAGTGTTAATTTGGGTTTTTATTCACCATTGACAGTTTCAAGTTATCTAATTTGATCTTTTATTATTGTCAAAACAAAAGTATTGAATTTTCAATGAGACATATTATGAAAGTTGCGTAAACATTGACTGAAAAGGACTTTAATTACAGTGTATATATTGTTCAATTATATTGTTTATAAGTCCAAAAGAAGTTTGATAAATATAAAAAAAATGTTGTACAGCGATGGAAACGTTCAACATTCCCTACCACACGCACACGATTCACACGATGAACGCACACGGTTCACACGTTGAGCGCACACGATTCGCACGATGAATGATACAGAAAGTTCTCAATCGTGTATCGTGTACCGTGTATCGTGTACCGTGCACCGTGTAACGTGCACCGTGTCGGTTAAAAAATCTCATATATTTTCATGAAACGAACTCGAAATGAAAAATATCAGCGTGCAATAAAAGTAGAGATATTCTAAATTTCAAAGCATAAATAAAATGGTAATTTATACATCAAGAAAAAACCAATGTTCATTTTGACAAAAGAAAATACTAGTAGTCGGTTATAGCGTACGTGTTACAAACTTTCTCCCGGGAACTGTCTCCACTTTTGCCGTAACAATATCAGAATAGGGTCGACAAAATCTTAAAATGTTGTAATTTTGTCAAAAAAAGAAATAAATTAAATCAACAATGTTTAATCAAAAAATAATTAACGTCAAATAAAAAGGTCCTGATATATTACCGTAGTAATGAACCTAAGAAAATAAACAAAACTTTTAAATTAGATTTACACATACTAAAATTTTCTTATTATTTCAACATAAATATATAAAAAAGGGCACATTTTCTCTATTTCATTTTATACCAGTGTCCACAATACTAAAACTTGCTCTAATTTTACCATAAATATAAAAGATAGGGCACTTTTTCTTTATTTGATATTATACCGGTGTCCGCAATACTATAACTTGATAGAATTTAACCATAAATATAAAAGATCGGGCACTTTTCCTCTATTTTATATTATACCGGGGTCCGCAATACTAAAACTTGATAGAATTTAACAATAAATATAAAAGGTAGGGCACTTTTTTTCTTTTTTATATTATACCGGTGTCCCATACTATAACTTGATCGAATTTAATCATAAATATAAAAGATAGGGCACTTTTTCTCTATTTTATATTATACCGATGTGCGCAATACTATAACTTGATAGAATTTAACCATAAATATAAATGATAGGGCACTTTTTCTCTATTTTATATTATACCAGTGTCCGCAATACTATAACTTGATAGAATTTAAAAGATAGGGCATTTTTTCTCTATTTTATATTATACAGGTGTCCGCAATTCTATAACTTGATAGAATTTAACCATAAATATAAAATGTATGGCACTTTTTCTCTATTTTATATTCTACCGGTGTCCGCAATACTATAACTTGATAGAATTTAACCATAAATATAAAAGATAGGGCACCTTTTCTCAATTTTACATTATACTGGTGTCTGCATTATTAAAACTTGAAAGAATTTAACCATAAATATAAAAGATAGGGCACCTTTTCTCTATTTTATATTATACCGGTGTCCGCAATACTATAACTTGATAGAATTTAAAAGATAGGGCACTCTTTCTCTATTTTATATTATACCGGTGTCTGCAATACTATAACTTGATAGAATTTAACCATAAATATAAAAGATCGGGCACCTTTTCTCAATTTTATATTATACCAGTGTCCCAATATTAAAACTTGATAGAATTTAACCATAAATATAAAAGATAGGGCACTTTTTCTCAATTTTTTTATTATACCGGTGTCTACAATATTAAAACTTGACAGAATTTAACCATAAATGTAAAAGATAGGGCACCTTTTCTCTATTTTATATTATACTGGTGTCAGCAACATTAAAACTTGATAGAATTTAACCATAAATATAAAAGATAGGGCACCTTTTCTCTATTTTATATTATAACCGTGTCTGCAATACTATAAGTTGATAGAAATTAAAAGATAGGGCACTTTTTCTCTATTTTATATTATACTGGTGTCCGCAATATTATAACTTGATAGAATTTAACCATAAATATAAAAGGTAGGGCACTTTGTCTCTATTTGATATTATACCGGTGTCCGCAATACTATAACCTGATAGAATTTAACCATAAATATAAAAGATAGGGCATCTTTTCTCTTTTTTATATTATACCGGTGTCCGCAATATTCAAACTTGAAAGAATTTAACCATAAATGTAAAAGATAGGGCACCTTTTTCTCTATTTTATATTATACCGGTGTCCGCAATACTATAACTTGATAGAATTTAATCATAAATATAAAAGATAGGGCAATTTCTCTCTATTTTATATTATACCAGTGTCCTCAATACTATAATTTGATAGAATTTAACCATAAATATAAAAGAAAGGGCACTTTTTCTCAATTTTATATAATACCGATGTCTGCAATATTAAAACTTGATAGAATTTAACCATAAATATAAAAGATAGGGCACCTTTTCACAATTTTATATTATACCGGTGTCCGCAATATTAAAACTTGATAGAATTTAACCATAAATATAAAAGATAGGGCACTTTTTCTCTATTTTATATTATACCGGTGTCCGCAATACTAAAACTTGATAGAATTTAACCATAAATACAAAACGTAGCAACTTTTCTCAATTTTATATTATACCAGTGTCCGATATTAAAACTTGATAGAATTTAATCATAAATATAAAAGATAGGGCACTTTTTCTTTATTTTATATTATAACGGTGTCCGCAATACTATAACTTGATAGAATTTAACCATAAATATAAAAGATAGGGCACCTTTTCTCAATTTTATATTATACCGGTGTCCGCAATATTAAAACTTGATAGAATTTAACCATAAATATAGAAGATAGGGCACATTTTCTCTATTTTATATTATACCGGTGTCCGCAATACTATATCTTGATAGAATTTAACCATAAATATAAAAGATAGGGCACTTTTTCTCTATTTTATATTAAACCGGTGTCCGCAATACTAAAACTTAGTAGAATTTAACCATAAATATAAAAGGTAGGGCACTTTTTCTCTATTATATATTATACCGGTGTCCGCAATACTATAACTTGATAGAATTTAACCATAAATATAAATTTCTCTATTTTATATTATTACAGTTTTTGCAATGCTAAAACTTGATAGAATTTAATCATAAATATAAAAGTTAGGTCACCTTTCCTCTATTTTATATTATACCAGTGTCTGCAATACTATAACTTGATAGAATTTAACCATGAATATAAAAGATAGGGCACTTTTTCTCTATTTTATATTATGGTTCTATTTTATAATTTACCGGTGTCTGCAATACTAAAACGTCATATAATTTAACCATTAATATAAAGGAAGGGGCAGTTTTTCTACATTTTATATTATACCGGTGTCTGCAATACTAAAACTTCCTATGATTTAACCATAGATATAATAAGTTAATCTGATTAGACTTGTATTGTTCTACTATATTGAACAGGTTGAAATAGCATTGAATGAAGTTGAATAAATAAAGGTTTGCGTTCCTAAAAATAAATATTTTTGTGACAAAAAATCGCCAGACGTGATACTTAATCTGATAATATTTTTATTTTCTTCTTGTAAAATCGGCGGTTGTAAAAAAGGTATATTTCGAGTTGAAAAAAAATGAATAAACAACAGTGTTTTGCAAAAAAAATGGTAAACTTATATATAAAATGCGGAATTTAAATGAAACGAGTAAACGCACGCTGCACGATATATGCAATGAACGTTACACGTTACACGATACACGATGAGCGCACACGATTTACACGATGAACGCGAACGATCTACACGATGAACGCACACGATGCACACGATGAGCGCTATTTTGGGAATGTTGAACGTTTCCATCGCTGTAGAATATACCACTTGTAGTTTTCTTGGGTGAAATTTATTCAAATCAATCTCCAAAATAATCCTGGTAATTAAAAATGATTTCAGATAAAGAGCAACAACAATTAGCCAATTGAATAATATGTTATTAATTTTGTAGACACTTCATGCTTAACCTTCCGGAGCCCCTGATAATATCTATAGTTTTTATAGGGGCTCACATTGCTAGTGCTCAAGTTTTGTGGTGTTTTATTCATTTTTGTTTATTATTTGTTTTGTCTTTGTCACATTGTCTCGATTTGTGTTTTCTATCCGAATTGCAGTGTTTTTGGATATTTTAATTTTTAAATTTCCCTGTTTTCCCTGTTTGCTTGGTATTTTTCTGCCAATGCATGTATATTCATGGTATATTCTATCTTGTATTGTTGTTTACCAAATACCACACAAAATTTGCAAGAATTATTTCAACTGATTTTAAGCCAGATGATATATCGTGCTTTGTTGCTACTTGCAATCACTTTGCATCTATCATACAAGTATGCCTTTGTTTCCTCATCACTTTGCATCTATCATACATGTACCTGATGTATTTCGTTCATATAAACTTTTGTCCATTATATCAATTTACCCCTATCATGATCGCACCCGTTTTACATTTTATGTCCTAAGTACTACTTGGAATTTTTATAATGATTGCTTAATTTATGTAAAAATCATTTAAAAGTCATCTTCACTATTTACCTAGTGCTAATCGGCGAAATCATTATCATTGTAGAAACCTGATAAAGCAGTTATAATTGTAATAACAATTGTAATCAACACTATTAATTACATGTAGTTACAATGACTTTTTCACACTTTGACGATAGTGATGTTGACTTGATTAAAGCAGGAAAAAATCCATTATATCACTTTGCGTCCATCATCATGGTATCACATGGATTGTATTCATGTAATGTTGCATCCATACATTCAAAGTACTTGGGATCCTCGATCATGTCGAAATTGACTGTATTATTTTATATGAAAATAGGAAAAACAAAACCAAACAAGATGTGTTTGTGAAACACTATGCCGCCGGTAGCAACCATGTCTACAATACAAACTTGCTAGAATTGTAATCACTAGAAATTAAGGTTAACTAGACATTTGTACTAAGCTCCATTAGATCTATTCACATATAGAATATCAAGCCTCTTGCAATCGTAAAAGATTTTGACCTCTGTGACCTTGACCTTAATGAAATTTGCATGATGGTGTTCAGCTTTATATGATCAATATACAGGCCAAATTTGAAGGTCCTTTCACATCTGGTTGAAAAGATAATGACAATATTAAAGTTTTCAAATTTTCACTCAGTGACCTTGGCCTTTTGAACTGACCTAAATGTTTTTGGGTAGATTTGTACAAAGCTCTATAATATCTATTCACATATAGAATATGAAACAATTATAATTAATGAGCTATAGCAAAATCTAGATTTTGACCTTTTGACCCATGTGACCTTGACCTGATCTAATCAAAATCTGAATAATACTGTTCAGCTTCATATAACCAATATATAGGCAGAAATATAAAGGTCCTATCACATCTGGTTGGAAAGATATAGGCAATGTTAAAAGTTTTCAAAATTGAACTTGGTGACCTTGACCTTTGACCTGACAGATTTTTGTTTAATGAATTTGTACTAAGATTCATTAGATCTATTTACATAATGAATATCAAGCCTCTAGCAATTGTAATTAACGAGCTTTAGCAAAATCTATATTTTGACCTCTGTGACCATGACCTTTAACTTGGACC
Source organism: Modiolus philippinarum (assembly GCA_002080025.1). NCBI lineage: Eukaryota > Metazoa > Mollusca > Bivalvia > Mytilida > Modiolidae > Modiolus > Modiolus philippinarum. The sequence continues at coordinate 31,820 of MJUU01040769.1, forward strand.
TTAGTGAAATTTGCATAATGCTCTTCAGCTTCATATGACCAATTTACAGGCAAAATATAAAGGTCCTATCACATCTGGTGAAAAGATATCGGCAATGTTAAATTTTTTGTTAAAGTTTTCAAATTTGCACTCAGTGACCTTGACCTGACCCAAATTTTACTGGTATAGTCGTATTAAGCTCTATACGATCTATTCACATATTTAATAGCACGCCTCTCTCAATTGTTATTAACGAGCTATAGCAAAATCTAGATTTTGACCTTTTGACCTCTGAATCCTTGACCTTAGATCTGACCTTAGTTAAATTTGTATAATTGTGTTCAACTTCACATGGTCAATACACATACCAAATATGAAGGTCGTATCACATCTGGTTTAAAAGTTATGAGCTAGGTTAAATGTGCGGACAGACAGACAGACATCCATACTGTAGCATGTCAAATTCGGGTGTACATGGTTCTTTGGGTTTTGGGGGAGAGCGCGTTAGTAGTCTATCTGTATGGATTTTATTCGTATGTTTATTATACAATAGGGAAACGGGGCAGAGAAAGGGGAGGTTTGGGTACCCATAATCCGGTTTAACCCTACCGCTGGCTTTTGCTAGTGCCGGTACCAAGTCCGGCTGTCCAGAGTTCCTATCGTTTTTTATTGTCTTTTTATTGTGTTTTTTTTCTTGTGCAGTTCCTATTTACTTTGTGGCATGTGGCTATGTTTTTCGGCCATTGTAGGTGTTTCCTGTTATCTTTTTTATTCTATTTGTAATTAAAGAGTGTGATTAGAATTTACAATGAACGTCAAAAATACTTTACCTGTGTGGCCCAAATAATATGCAATGTGTACATTCGGTGTATAGCAGAGATCGATGATTACATCTTATCACTAAAGATAGCGTGCTA